>OAMR01000197.1:546487-563902 GCA_900205405.1 Echinochloa crus-galli | reverse complement strand
CGTGAAGATATGTTTATCACCTCTAAGCTGTGGTTAGCCTCCATTTCTGGAGCTCAGTTGTAACAGCTTTGGATAAGTAGCTTACGGAACTTACATCCCAGAGTAAAGTAGTATTAAATAAATTCTCTGAATTTGCAGGTCTGCTTGTCATGCTCCTGAAGATGTGCCGGAGGCAATTGACGGGACACTTCAAAATTTGCAGCTGGACTACTTGGACTTGTACCTTGTAATTCTTTAATTCTTATGTTTGACAGTCTATCCAGTTAATAGCTTGCATTACTGTTATGAGCAAAGATATGCCTGTGGTGAATCGAGCACTAAAAGTAGTAAATAGTTGGTTTCAGTAACTTTTGTGCCTGTAACTTTGTGCTAATGAGGTGCAGTAGCCATTAGGTCTTGTAATTTGTTGAGTGACAAAAACAAGTGCTGACACTAGGGCCGTCAAAGGGAATGGCAAGATAAGATTACCTGAATTTAAATGCTTTTGTTTCCATCTTACCATGATTTCCAGCACATGAGAGTATGATGAAGGTTAAAGAATTGCATCTCGCGAAAAAAAAGGTTAAAGAATTGCAAGATGCAACTCAGTTCAACTGAATAAATGAATCACCAAGCATGTGTCTGCCATTTGTTTCATGACTTGATTGCTGAAAAGACCTTATGTTCCAGATTCATGGTCCAATCCGTATTAAGAAAGGAACTACGACAAGCCCTGAAAGCCTCATACCTACTGATATCCCTGCTACATGGGGAGCAATGGAGAAGCTATACGACTCTCGCAAAGCTCGTGCTATCGGTGTGAGTAATTTTTCGTGTAAGAAGCTGGAGGATTTGTTCGCCATCGCACGTGTGCCTCCAGCAGTCAACCAGGTTGAGTGTCATCCGGTTTGGCAGCAAGACAAGCTCCGAAAACTTTGCCAGTCGAAGTGTGTTCATCTTTCTGTAAGCTTGACATAACATAACCAAATACTCCTGCATTATGTTTTCAGTTTCATTGATCAGATCTTTTTGGTTTGTAAATAGGCCTTTTCGCCCTTAGGTTCACCTGGATCACCTGGGGTCAATGGTCCAAGCGTCCTCAACAACCCCATTGTGGTCTCTGTTGCTGAGAAGTTGCAGAAAACACCTGCCCAGGTCGCTCTACGCTGGGGAATACAGATGGGCCACAGTGTACTCCCCAAAAGCACCAATGAAGGAAGGATTCAGGAGAACATTGACATATTTGACTGGTCTGTTCCTGAAGATTTGATGGTGAAGTTCTCGGAAATCAAACAGGCATGCCCTAAGTAGCCTTTCTCTGCTAGTTGCATTCATTGGCTTCTTGTCTACGATGTTGGTTGTTGCAACGGTTCATCTAGAAGAACAAATGCATATTGCAATCTAACACACCGTTATTTTCTTGTACAAATGTAACATCTAATTGTTCATGTACTACTTTCATTTTTGGGTATTTTTCCCATCTGATTTTGCTCGGACTTGTAACATGCAGGTTAGGCTGCTGAGAGCTGAGTTTGCAGTTCACCCTAACAGCGGCTACAATACATTGGAGGATCTTTGGGATGGCGAGATATAAAGCATACAGATATGTCCAGCATAAAAGAGCAGGGCAAGGGAAATATTCTTATATGCAGATGGCAAATGATTTGCTTGTAATGATTGCCTTCACTCGGAGAAAACCTGTGAATACTTACTTGCCCTATGCTGCTCTTGTAGACACTGTGCTCCATTGCATCCAAAGATGACTGTGTTCCAACTCCATGATCAATTTAGTCAGCTTGAAGCAATATAAGAGGTGGGAGCCAGCAAGAATGGGGAGGCTCAAATCGTCCACATATTTCGCTTTCTATTGAATGAATTTGTTGGATCTAAGCCTCTTCTTCTTCTTCTTCTTCTTCTTCTTCTTCTCTCTCTCTCTCTCTCGCGGGTAAAAGCCTCTTCTCTCTCTAACCCTAGCTCTATCCAAGCACAAGAACACTCTGGTTATTCCCTAGTTGGGGAAGAGCCATGTAATTACAGTTTTTCAGAACAGCCCAGAGCTTGAGAATGTTACAAACGGCCACAACTTCAGCATACACACATGTATAGACAATGTTTTGCATAACAAATTAGCTAACTGGCTTCCAACAGTAAAGAACACATAATATGAGAAGATAGTGATAGTAAAGAAAGTTCTTTCCTTGTTATTTTCTAAGTCAGCATCACTACTTTCAGCTTCAATTTTATCAGATTCTGCTAGTGCCTTCTACGTTCATTCTTTAACAGAATCTTCAAGCAACTGCAAAACATAACTTTTATCTTAATTAAAGAAGTGCATGAGATCATATTGAGCAGAATATATTAATTTGGCTGGAAACACATCGAACAAAAACTGTTTAATCTGCAATCTTGACTAAAACAACTTAAGTGGAAAACATAACCCCCATTGTATATAGGAAGAAGTCCATTTTTGGCCATCGAACTATAGCGAAAGTTTGGTTTTAGCCATCGAACTCGAAAACCAGGAATCTCCCTAGCAAGAGGAAGACCACCAAGACCGGAGCATGGCCCCCCTCGGTGACCGCCATGGCGCAGCCGCGCTCTGAGGCGGCGTCGGCGCTCCGGCCAACAGGGCCGAGGGCTGGGACTTGGCGCGGGTTCTAGAGCATCGTGAGCACCTCAGGAGTCTAACTGCACGACCAAACCTTAACAGTAGTGCAGCCACATGCCAAAACTGGCCCGACCTGCCCAAAAACTATATTATACAGATGTACTTCCATAGACATCTCATTTCGTTTTTAACATTCTTATCAGAGGAAAGGTGTACTGCATGGCTAGAGGCCTTTCCGGTTATAATTACTGAGCTTGAGCAGGTCGGGGGCATTGCTTGGATGGTGGTGGTGCTGCAGGTGGGAGGCATTGCACGGCGGTGGATCGACAGCGGCGAATTGGGGGAATTGCACGGCGGTGCGAGGTTGCCGTGCCCGCTCTGCTCTCCCTCTTTGTCCCTTCCTTTCTTTCTCTGAATCCATGCTTCAAACTCTCGATTTCATGTATGAAATGTTTAGTCCATCTTAATCAAAGTTGTAGCTGGCACATCCAGCTTCAAATCTTGTATTCACTCTTTTGGTTAAAACTTCAAGAATTCCAAGCTACTAGACTCTAAATGTTGGGCTCCTTTTACTGAACAATGGCGCACGGCGACGGTGAGGCACGACGACTCGGCGCGGGCAGCGGCGGGCGGTGGCATCAGCCAGGGGCGTCGGGCAGGGAGGGGCCGGGCGACACAGGGCTCTGTGCTTGGGGCGCGGCTAGCGTCGCGGCGCGGTCGTACGCGCGTGCGCGGGCGGCGCGTGATGCAGCGGTGGGATGCGCGGCGCAACAGCGGCGGCGCGGGGAGCAGCAGCGGTGCGCGTGCACGTGGAACGCGAGGTGGCGAGGGCTGGGCAGGCGTGCGTGCGCGAGGCGGCCGGTGGCACAGCGGCGGTGAGCGCGGCGGTGGGAGCAGCGTGGCAGCGCGTGCGCGTGCGCGGAGGAAGCACGGCAACGGCGGTGGCGCGGTCGCGCGCGTGAGCGGGCCGCCGTGCAGCGTGGCGCAGCAGCGGCGGCAGCGTGTTGGCAGTAGGCATCGTGGGGAGCAGCAGGCGGCGGAGAGAGAAGAGAGGGAGAGGAGAAAGGAGAGAGAGGAGAGAGGATGAAGTGCTGATACGTGGGCCCTACTACCACGTGGCAGCCACGTCAGCGAAACTGCCGTGCAAAACCGGCCGATGGCAAAAAAACGAACGGTTTCAAGAGTTCGATGGCCGAAGATTCCTGGTTTTCGAGTTCGATGGCTAAAACCAAACTTTCGCTATAGTTCGATGGCCAAAAATGGACTTCTTCCTTGTATATACTTCTGATTTATCTGTTTTGCTAAGATCTTACTAGCTCCAATCAGAGCAACAACGTCTGCATCATCAGAAATTAATGGAGGCCGCCCAAAGGATATTGCCAGTGTTGCAGAAGTAGAAGTGGTAGAGATTCTTTTTTGAGGGAAATATAGCAAGGGAGACCTGGTGCTGTATAATATACGGTATGGAATATTCTCAGAAGTAGAAAATGCAATCACAATATACATCAGTAATACTAATTTCAATATAATCCAAATTGTACTTCAAAAGTTATGTGCTCATTGATTAATCCAAGCACCATAGGAGCAGATACTGGAGAAGCAATTCATACTAATACTGCAAAAAAAAAAAGAAGAATAAAGAAAAAATCGAGCAGCTGATTTTTCTTTTCCAAATAGCAACATTGAAGTTCCCAATAAATCATGCAATGGCTATCATGAATACAGGAAGAAAGAATAATGGCGTGCTGCAATACAAAACATGGATCAGCTATGGTATCCAATATGATAATCATAGCATGATACCTGTTACTCTGTTAGCTATCTTACCGTCCAACAAGGCAACAAATACAAAATTACAAACTGAAATAACACTTCCATTTTCATAGAATGTCCATAAGATAAGGAACAGAAGAAAGAACAGAAACAGATCCTAAGGTGCCTATTCTCATGTGTCTAAACACTTACAATATACAGGTGTGAATTTGAAAATTAAGGTAGATGCATGACAAAGCATTATACACAATTTTTATGCTGTGAGCAATACTTTATGTCCATTAAGTGATAAATCCAAGTAAAAGAGCACAGTGAACTAACAAGCATAGTTGGATAGATTGCAAACAATAAAAAATTAGAAATGCATTTACCTTGCATAATTTAACTTAATTTATATCACCTTAAAGATTCGTACCTCCAAATGTCAAGGAGAGACACCTTCCAGCTTCTGGAGATCCTTTGAATGCATCACTTTCTGATCTGCTCAAAGTGTTGGATGGCCATCATGACAAATGCACCAACTCATCATTATCATGTATAAACTCATGGATTTCAAATAGACAAGTCAAATGCATTTTTGTATAGAAATCTATTAGCAAACACATTCTAGTTTACAAAGATAACGATTCAGTAACTGTTAAGGAGTTACAGTTGATAGTTGAAGTTATAGATGTGAGATCCTAAAGTCAGCAATTCTGACAGAAATTAGCTGAAGCAGCAAGACCATTGTCAAAGCTGCTCATGCAGAACCCAATTCATGGCATCAACTGCAAGGTGAGTATACATGCTTGAGAAGGAAAGGCTTCTCAAGATCAATATCCAAAATCATCACAATTACACATTGCAGGCAAATGTATGATTATCCAATACTGCAGCGCCAGGCCAAGACTCTGGCCAATCCATGTCCTCTGCATATGGCTGTGCTCAACGAATGGGTTGAACATGCAGCATCGCTCCATGTTCTCCACATCACCAGGTACACAGAAAGGGACCACTGATATTCGCAAGGTCGGCAAGTGATAGAAGAAATTTGACTAGATAATATCTCAGAGACATACGACACTTATTGGTTTCCTCACATTCATCTGGGTAATTCTATTGCATCATTACCCGTGAAATTGGAGCAAGCAAGGTAACAATAGTACTAGTAGACGACAACAGGAGGAGAGCAACAAAATTTAGCACGAGAGCTGCTTTTGCTCTGCTTTTCTTGTTCATTTTTCTTCTTCGCTGGAATGACAGGATCTTGGCAGCTTATTATCATCATGTCGCATCACCAGATTACTTCTTCATGACGGTGACAGTGCCGTCCTTGTTGGCGACGATGACGGTGGTAGCCATGCCGAGGAACATGCCATGCTCGATGACACCGGTGATCCGCAGGAGTTGGTCACTGATGTCACGGAGGTCGCCGTGGATGCCGTCCTCGAAGAACATCTCCACAATGTAGTTTCCGTTGTCAGTCACGAACGGCGTGTCCTGTTCAGCATCTTTGTTGACCGTCCTGAGCCTAGCGTGGAAGCCCGGCAATCCGTCGAACACCTTGCGGATAAGGCCCAGAGTGTGGGGCGCGCCGAAGGGAATGACCTCGACGGGCACCGCGCCCGTGCAACCGAGGCGGGGCACCAGCTTGGACTCATCGACGATGACGACGAACTTCTCCCCCGCCCCCTCGATCATCTTCTCCCGGAGAAGCGAGCCGCCGCGGCCCTTGACGAGATTGAGGTCCGGGTCGACCTCGTCGGCGCCGTCGATGGAGAGGTGGATCCTGGAGGGCCCGCCATCACCCCCGAGCGGGAGGAGCGGGATCCCCACGCGGGCCGCGTGGAGCTCCGTCTTGAGGGAGGTGGGCACGCCCGCCACGCCCGGGAGCGCGCCCGCGCGGAAGGGAGAGAGGTTTCCGGCGGCGTTGGGGGATTGGATTGGGAACGGGAGGCGGCGGCGCGGCGGAGGGTTTTGGAGGAGGGGGGAGGAGATATTTATTACTACTAGGTCGGAAAGGGAGAATGGGAGGCGGGAAAGAAAAGGGGAGGGAATCGGCCGGTCGCTAGTGGACGCGTCGGCCATTTGAAGGCATCGGGATGCGTGTAGGAAGAAATGATTTGGCTCTACTGCTCGTACTAGATGTGATTTTTAAAAATATTTTTTCCTTCAAACAAGAAAAGGATTGTTCGAGAGGTGTCGTTTGCTACGTGGACTACAGTTCCAAAACAAAAAGGTCCCAACAATATGCTTTAGGGTCTTTACAAGAAACTATTGGAAAATATTTATGTCCACAAACAGTCCCTAAAACATGTTTAAAAAATGAATTTGCAACACGTGAGCGTCAGCTGGTCCAGAAAATATCGATAAGCATTTTGAGAAGTATTGAAGATGATTTTGGTGCAAAAACAATGGATTGAGGCTATGTGTACCTTCACTATATCTATACCGGACATGCCGTTTGAGAACTGTCATTGCTCTCCACACTGAAAAAACGGTTTTAGACAAGGTGTATTTGGAAGTGTTAGAGATTGTTCTAAATGGTTCACACTTAGTTCAAAGAGGAATTGCTAGAGATTGTGCAAAATCTAACAGTTAAAAAATGCAAGATAAAAAGAATAATGTAAGACGTCTAGCACTCCTTTTCGTGGGACAAAGAGGAAAACAAGGCCTTGTTTAGATGCAAAAAGAACTCCCAAATTCACTATGAAAAAGAAGATTCTCCGTCACATCAAAATGTCATAACATGCATGGAGTACTAAATGTAGATGAAATAAAAAACTAATTGCATAGTTTTGTTGTACTCTGCGAGACGAACATTTTGAGCCTAATTAATCAATTTTTCGCACATACAAACGAAATGCTACAGTGACGCAATGATTACGAAGTGACATCATACTCCCAAATTCACACCCCCAATTTCAACATCTAAACAAGGCCCAAGCAAGAAATAAAGCAGTGCACGTGCATGATTCATGGCGTCTAGATAGAGGCCACGCATGAAAGTGTGTGATAGCATGATAGGACGATCCTGCGCAGCAGCGTGGTTCATGCTTCATTTTTTTTAATACATGTTCATGCTTCATTTGAGCACCCGTTGCCGATCTCTTTAATCGGACGGTCCAAACCACGTTGCCCAAGAAGCTTATCAGTATATCCCGGGAGTCCAACTGCAGGTCTGCAGCGTTTCAGAAAAAAAAAACCTGCACTATTATTGAATTGAATGGGAACTGCATCGTGAAGATGTTCTTCGAAGACGGCATCGGCGACCTGCGTCAGCTACCAACTCCTCCGGATCACCGGCGTCTTTGAGCACAGCATGTTCCTCGGAATGGCTACCAGCTACCACCGACATCGTCGCCAAGGAGGACGGCACCCTCGCCGACGTCATGGATGGCAAGTAATCCGTGGTGCCATACGATGCTATAAGCTGCCTCAAGATCCCACCATCATTCAAGCGAAGACGAAGGGAAAGATATAAAAAAAAAAGCAGAGCAAAAGCACCTCTCCGCACATATCTAGAAACTCCAAGGGGCCTGACACATGAAAATATTTATTTCTGTGCGTTGTGCTACGTTAGAATGATAGAAAATCCATATAAAAGGCGGTGACATCTAGACGGTGAAAAAAGGGTAGAAAATTTATTTTCAGTGAAGAGAGAGAGAGAGTCCCTACCGCATTCTCCAGCAAATTTGGGGAACCGCCGCTCGCCGGCCGTCTCCGCCCAGCCCCACCATCGCTTCTTCCGCGAAATTCTCTCTAGTCCATCGCATCCTGCTGGGGCTCTGGGGTTTAGGATCTGGGATTCGGCGGGCGAGACGGGGAGAAGCAGAGGGACTGAGGGAGACGCTTGAGCACCCGAGACGGCACTGGGCGAGCAAGCGGGGGGTGACGAGCACTTTTTTTTTAATGAAAATTTTGGACTTGGTGTAGTTTTGGGCCGTTGCCCGTTGGGACGGGCCCTCATTTCAGAATGGGTTTAATCCATAGGCCCATTCGCCTCTGCTCCTTTGGGTCCTTCCAACTCTTTCGTCTTCAGCGCCGGTCTCCCCTCGGAGCTATGCGGCCGTCCCGCGTCTCCCGTCGGCGTGGATCAGCAGCGGGGCCCGCCGCCGCCGCATCCGCGTGCGGGTGACACGAGTGCTGCAGAGCGTCACATCCCACCGGGAGGGGGTTGAGGTTAGGTCCTCTTCACTTTCCTCAGAGGTAAAGTCTCCGTCTCGTGGCTACTGTAGGATTAGCTAATTCGTGGGCACCTTGCGCTCTTGCAAATATCGACCGTAGTAGTGGCGGCTACTCTTTTTTCCTGATTTGTGGTAGTAACATTTTTGAAATGTCCGGGTCAAAAAGAAATTGTTGGCAACGCGGTCAAAGATTCGTTCAAGCGTTGGCTACTACCACTGATGAGGTCAAAGAGGGAGGAGGGATGTGGCTAGCTCTGCTACGTCTGCTACCAATGATGCAGCGCCAATGTGCTACGGGCCTACGGCTGCTAGTCATCCACAGATATACTAGTAATTGTTGGAGCATGTGCCTGCTCCACCGCATCGGATCCATAATTTCAGGGCACAAGCACAACGAGTCAACACCACCGACTAATAACCTGCCCATATCTTCTTTGATAGCCTCTCTCTCCAAGCTCTTTCCTCCACTCTTGCCTTGTCTCCTCCTGTCCAAAGATGGTTGAGTCCTTTGTTCTGAACACTGGCGCAAGAATTCCGTTGGTTGGCCTTGGCACATGGCAAATAGAGCCTGAAGCTCTCTACAAGACCATCTATGCTGCTGTCAAGGTCTTAATCTGATCGCTATGGTCATAGACTCATAGTTCCCTCTCTTCATTTCTGTTTCGAAAGATAGTTTGTCCAGATTGCTCGCCGTTGCTTTTTTTTTCTGTAAAGCTTTCCTGCCTGCATATGTATATGTTGATTGTTGAACAGCATTATCCTTGTTTTAACTTGAGCACTGAATCTCAAGAATGAGCTCTATTAGAGAATGAATACATGTCCTCACCACGATCAAGTTACCCAACTGGCCATGTAATCAGTTTCGTCTGTTACTAAGAATTGACAGACTCGAGATTTGCTCTTGAAGTGTTTATGTGCTCCATAATGTTATTTTAGCACAGAAGAATAAGGCATAAGTTTACTGTTCTTAAGTTCTGATGTCTATTATCAGATTGCTTCTCTCCTATTCCGGTCAAAATTTTGCTGGTTTTTTTTTATGACACAGGCTGGGTATCGGCATATTGATTCTGCTGTAGCATACCGCAATCAGAAGGAGGTAATTACTAATCCAGTGTCTACCATCGAGATGACAAGAAAACCATAGCACTCCATGATATTTTTTTCCCTTCCATGCTCTGATACTTTACTGTAACTGATTAAGCTTGACTGATTCGCATTTTCAGGAATTGTTTTTTACTTAGTTTAACTACACTGTTGTTTGATATTTACCTAGCAGCACACTGTAAATTTGATGCATCATTTGTCAAAAGTCAAAACAACTAGCCAAATTAACCGTCCACATGTGCAGCTAGATCCTACAATATATAAGCTACATGCATCTATATTTGAATATACTTTGTTAAATGATGTGAATTTTGGTTCTATATGTTCAACAACCACAAGTGCAATACCTATGGATATATCCAATCAATTCTCCATTTATTATCTAGTTCCACCAAAAATAGTTCTCTTCAATTTCTCTTGATTGTTAAATAACTTGCTTTTTTTTATTTAATGAACCAACGTGGGAATCACAAGCCTCATAGCTAAGGAGACTTCAATTCAATGGGAATTTCTAACCACCAACTTTGAGCTCCCCAAACATTTAAGTCACTTCATCCTACAGCCTGACCTGTTACATCTGTATATAAACGCATGAACTGCATCCATGATACACGAGAAGGATGCAACTCCTACAGCTCATTGAACAGGTCATAAATAGTCAGTTGTTTTCCCAGTAAACTGAACTATGTTCTCTTTAATAGGTTGGATTGGCTTTGAAAAAGTTATTTGAGGATGGCCTGGTTAAGCGTGAGGATTTATTTATCACCTCTAAGCTATGGTTAGTCCTCATTTCTCATTCTTATCCGAAGCAATGACGGACAGGTAGCTTATGTTCTAAAATCGGAAACTCTGAGTTTTGTAGGTCTGGTAATCATGCACCTGAAGATGTGCAGGAGGATATTGACACAGCCCTTCAAGATTTGCAGCTTGACTACTTAGATCTGTACCTTGTAAATTCCTATGCTTGATATCTATCAGTTAATAGTTTTCCTTATTGTTTACCTGCTAAAATATACTTGTGATTGATTTATAGCTACAAGTTTAAGCTATTATAGAAGGTAATCAGTTCGATTTCTGTTCATTTCACTTTTGTCTCTATCAAAACATTATGTGAAACAATTGCAATAATCATTATTTATTAGTTGCATTCCCCCAAAAAGAATTGGGACTAGGACTAGAGATATGAACTTCCTTTGTGTAGTGACAACTTTCTTTCCATGACGGGATGTGTTTCAACTTGAATGCTTATCTCCCTCTAATCAAGCTTCGTGGTACCAAACAGTATGACCAAGACTGTTGTTTACTTAGGTATTAAAGACAATTCAAAATTACTAAATATAACTCTCAGACTACGTAAACAAATCACCAAGCACAATTCAATGCTTTATAGTATATGCTATTGTACCTGATTTGGATGCTATAATGACATACAGATCCATGGTCCAATCCGTATCAAGAAAGGAACTATGTTTATCCCGGACAACCTTATCCCTACTGATATCCCTGCTACATGGGGAGCAATGGAAAAGTTATATTACTCAGGCAAAGCTCGTGCGATTGGTGTGAGTAACTTTTCTTGTAAAAAAGTGGAGGATTTGCTTGCCGTTGCACATGTGCCTCCAGCAGTCAACCAAGTTGAGTGTCATCCAGTTTGGCAGCAAGCCAAGCTCCGTAAGCTATGCCAGTCGACGGGCATTCATCTTTCTGTAAGCTTCACAGCACATACCAATATTCCAGCACTTTTCAGTTTTCACTGGCTAAGATTCTGTTTCTAAACTTCTGGTTCCGTTGTTACAGGCATATTCACCCTTAGGTTCACCTGGATCGCCTGGGTACACTGGGCCAAGCGTCCTTAGTAACCCTATTGTCATCTCTGTTGCTGATAAGTTGCAGAAAACGCCTGCCCAGGTCCTTCTACGCTGGGGGCTTCAAATGGGCCAGAG
This sequence comes from Echinochloa crus-galli, assembly GCA_900205405.1. Taxonomy (NCBI): domain Eukaryota; kingdom Viridiplantae; phylum Streptophyta; class Magnoliopsida; order Poales; family Poaceae; genus Echinochloa; species Echinochloa crus-galli. The sequence continues at coordinate 552,329 of OAMR01000197.1, read as the reverse complement.
TGTACTTCCCAAGAGTGCCGATGAAATAAGGATCAAGGAGAACTTTGACATATTTAATTGGTCTATTCCTGAAGATTTGATGGCAAAGTTCTCTGAAATCAAACAGGCATGTATCGACTACTATGTTTGCTACTAAAATTATCTTGTAGCAGAACAATATGCTTATGTTATAATCTAAACCTAGAACGCTATGCATTGATCTTTTGTTGGAGAAATGTGTTCACTGGCGATCTCCTCTATTTACATTTCCATTTCCCTTTCTGCTATGCAGGTTAGACTGCTGAAAATCGAATTCGTAGTCCACCCAAAAAGCGGTTACAATTCCTTGGAGGATCTTTGGGATGGTGAAGTGGAGCAGGAGGATGGAAGAATTGAGTGTGAGGATCATTCTGATTTTTTGAGATGTTTTTCTTGAGCATTTGGGACTTGTATGAATGCTTTCCTTCGTTTGGGAAAATCCCAAGGATAATGGGCCTTCTACTGCTGCTCTGTAATCTTTGTGTTTCGATATTATCCACATATGGCTGTACTCCTGCTTCCAGACTAAATACAGTTCGAGTTCATTGTAGCACTACATTGTGTTGTAGTAGTAGACAAGTGTTTTATGCTATCTCTGTACAACATATTCATATAGACTTCATCAGCTTGTAGGTGACAACCTCTAGAGTACTGTACCTTGGACTGTTATAAAGAGGCATGAAAAAATATTTATTTCAGTACGATGTGCTTGGAATGCTAGAAAATCTATATAAAACAACTTTGACCTCTAGAGGCCTAGAAAATCAATTTTCTTGTAAGGCTTAACGAGGAGAGTCCCTGCCATCTACTGTCCTTGACCGAAATACTATCACCTCTTCCACAATGCACTCAATTTTGTCCAATAATTAAGGGTATTAAATAAAATCAGTTTATAAAACTACTTTCACAATATTGAACTATTTCACGAGACCTATCTAATGAGGCTTTTGACCGCACGATTAGAGGATAGTTACTGTAGCACTACTGTAGCAAAACATGGCTTAATTAGGCTAGCAAAACATGGCTTAATTAGGCTCATTAGATTCGTCGCGCAAAGTTACACTCATCCCTAAATGGATTTTGCAAATATACTTCATTTAGTACTTCATGCATACAAGATTCCTTTTGAAAAAAATTCAACTTCCTGTGAAACACGGCCTTACTGGACAAAAGAATCGCTGTTTCGCTGTCTTTCCTATTAACATTAGTTGGTAAGGGCGGGCTCAGCACCCCTTTAGGACTAATCCTAGACCCGCCCCTGAATGCAATTGAAGGAGACACAATACGACACTAACTGAAGGACGATGGCAAGGTGATGCTAAAACCATCACATCTCCAGCAATTTTGCATCGACGCTACGCGAGATTGCCAGCGTAGCGTGCAGCATCGCCCCAACTGAAACCAAGCCGGTACCGGGGAGTTGGGGGGACCCCTCGCTTCTGCACTTCTGCACACTCGCCGTGCCCGCCGCCGGCGCCGCACCGGAACCGGATCACCCCAGTCCTCTACGGTGCCTGCTTCGGCCAGGCTGGGGCTATCCGCTTACCCAGAGACGGATCGCCGGCCGTCTCCGCCCAGCCCCACCGCGCGAGGGCTGTAAGCAGGTTCGGCCACCTTCGCTTCTTCCGCGAAATCTTCTCTAGCAGTTGATGACCTCGATTCTAGGAAGATATTTTAGCTTGGTGCCAATATATGAGAATGACTTCTTTGCCAGTTGTATGGTATTCTCCATTTTATCTTTGTATGTACTCCGTATCTTATAAACAAAAGTAGAACAATCTGTTTAGACATGCTAGATGACTGATTCCTCTTTTTTTCCTCAAACGACTAGTTGACTGTTTAAACCAGATGCGATCATGAGGTTGCTGAACAATTAAAGTGAGTGTGTGGTCTCTCACAGGGTGACAGAGACATTGAAAGTGTAGGTGTCTAAGATCAATTTCTCGATGGAATTGGTTTGTATGTCATTTTCTGTGCTGTAGCACTGTGCTTGGAAAACGTTTGATTTGAGATAGTATTTTTCTTGTGCACTACCTGGATCTATTGTTTTTACTTTGTGTAAGACTTGCTACCTAATAATATGTTTATACAGTATCCAAGTTTTCATCTTAACTTGGTGTTCAGGAAGAAATATCTTTGTTGTGCTTTCTGAGATTGTCTTTATTATGCTCATGAAGGAGTGCTTTACTTCTATTTATCACAAAACTTCACAATTGAATCAATATGATCAGCTTAATAACATAAGGAAGATTATGCTTCAGGGGGTTCCAAATTTTAGTTTTATTATCTGATGTAACAAGAACTTAGCATATTGATATTACTGGGTGACTTTCTCTGTTAGTCTTTTGATAAGATTTTCCTCTTATAGATTTCCATTTTCTATTTTTTATATAAACTAACTTGGCCTTTCCTCCAAGAAAATGAATTGCTCATAAATGGTGCACTAACACCAATGGATGGCACTGGATGTACTGGTCTGATCGTTAGATGTACTATTATCAAAGCTTTTCAGGTCATGACTCACGCGACCAATTAAGTCATTTGAAATGGATTCTCAAAGTTCCGCCAAATGAGCTGACCCACCAGGCTCAACTACTACATGTCCAGCCACTGACGTTCATAGTATCTTCCTCACACATTTGGTGAGTACAAGTCCACAAATATAATGGTTTGGCTGGCAGTTTGTTGATTTATTTTATAGAAGCAGGTATCTCATTGTGCCAAGCTCCAGCAATGAAAACTACCTGCTATTCATAACTTTTTCTCAGTTTATGCTCATCACCAAGCTCAGTTTGATCTCTGGAGAGCAGAGATGGCCAGATCCTTCGTCCTTAACACCGGTGCCATTATCCCCTCGGTTGGCCTTGGCACATGGCAAATATCACCAGTTCTTGTTGAAGATGCCATTCGTGCAGCTGTCCAGGTCTTATCACTTCTAGCTTTTGTTTGAATCCATTTCTGATGGTCTTTTCTCTTTTGTTTTCTTTCTTGTAACTGTGGATTCACTTGAATCCAGTAATTCCTTATTACTCAGCTTGAGGTTTCTGTTGGTTCATTGCCCAGTTACCCCATTATTTTACTGGTAACTGTGAAAGGAAAAAGTTTAGTCACCGAAACCTTGACTAATGTGTGCTAATTTTTAATGCACATGAAGGAAAGCACCGAAATGTCAGGTTTAAAGTTATATAGTGTTATCATATGTGCTTCTTCTATGTGCAATCAATATTTCTACTTGTAATATTGCAGGCAGGCTATCATCATATTGATTGTTCTCCACAATATGGTAATCAGAAAGAGGTAATTACTTTTAAGCTTCAAGTCCTTTTGCATAATAAGGGGACCCTTGAAGCAAGCATGCCACTAGTTTCTGTTAGTCTTTGATGTCAGCTATCAGCTTATGTAACATGTATAAGTTAAACGAGGATAGCTTAACATAGGTTATACCAATGTAGAAAAACCTAATATCACAGAGATGGTGTAAGGATCTTTGTAATTATGGCCAGAGAGTGCCGCACAAGTCATTCATTTATTCCTTCATTGCAAGATCCTCACTTCTCTATAGTGGAAACAACCATTATGACACTGGCGGAGCCACATTCAGGCCAACCTGGGTCGTGATTTGCATGACTGCAGCCTACATACATTTATGTTCGAGCACTTACACCTTATATGCATGCATGTCTACACTCACATCCGTAGTTTGATTCTAATTATTCTCCTAATTAGATTTGTTTTTTAAGGCTCGTTAACATAACAATTAATATAGCATATGTCACATGAGTTGTGTAGCTTTTTTTTTATCAAATGTTGTGTAAGCCACTGTGCTTGTTTAGCAGGTTGGTTTTGCCCTGAAGAAACTATTTGAGGAGGGTATACTTAAGAGGGAAAATTTATTCATCACCTCTAAGCTGTGGTATTTTGTTAACCTTGATAACCAGTTGCCATGATGCCAAGTGGATTCTAGAAGGTGTTCTGAAATTTTTCAGGTGCACTTTCCATGATCCAGAAGATGTTCCAGAGGCAATTGATAACACGCTGAAGGATCTGCAGCTCGAGTACTTAGATCTTTACCTAGTAAGTTCCAAACCTGCAGCTTATTTAACTGTTTATACTGCCCGTACTTCTGTTTAACTGAAAATCGTGATGCTTGTAGAAAGCAGTTTCATGAAGTTAAGTAGTATTGCATTTGCACAACAGATTCTTCTTAATTCTGAAGACAGCACTCTAAATTATTAAATTTTGAGATTCCTCATTTTTTCCCCACATTACGTCACTGGTCGCTTCACAGGTCCATGGTCCAGTTCGTGCAAAGAAAGGAACTAGATTGAGCGTCGAAAACATCCTCAAGCCTGACATCCCTGCTACATGGAAAGCAATGGAGAAGCTGTATGATTCAGGCAAAGCTCATGCCATTGGTGTTAGCAATTTCTCCAGCAAGAAACTGGAGGATTTGCTCGCCATCGCACGTGTAGCACCAGCAGTCAACCAGGTGGAGTGTCACCCAGTTTGGCAACAAGACAAGCTCCGAGGGCTTTGCCAGTCAAAGGGAATCCATCTATCTGTAAGTTACACTCCTTATTCAGATCATTTGTTAAATCTGATCACGGTTCTCTTCCTGTTTCTTTCGATCAGCTTGACCACTGCTTCCTTGATTCTGAATCAGTGTGTTCTTGCAGGCATATGCACCACTAGGTTCACCTGGATCACCAGGAAATGACGGACCGAACGTCCTTAGCCACTCCACTGTCATTTCCATTGCTGATAAGCTGCAGAAAACTCCTGCTCAGGTTGCCCTTCGCTGGGGCATTCAGATGGGACAGAGTGTGCTCCCAAAGAGCGACAACGACGCGTGGACGAGGGAGAACGTTGATCTGTTTGGTTGGTGCATCCCTGACGAGCTGATGGCAAAGTTCGCCGAGATTGAGCAGGTATGTTTTTGTATCTCTTGGTTTGTCCTCATCAGTTGGTAGCTGAAACCTGGCATTCAGCGTTTCTTCATATATATACCATCTGAAATGCCTTATTTTCTTTGTGAAATCAACGCAGGCCAGGCTTTTCAAGTACGAGTTCGTGACTCATCCTACAAGCTTTTACAAGTCCGTGGAGGATTTTTGGGACGGCGAAATCTGAAGCAGCCAATGTTCAAATGCTAGAACATTCTTCCTTCCGTACACAAAGTTCACCCTTGTTGGTTGAAGTGCTTTGCATAATCACCAGATGGATCATTCATCTGTCACCTCGTCGATGGAGGGCTCACCAATACGAACAGTTGTAGTCTGTCATGCGGTTTCATTCTCCGTAGCCATGTCCGCTCTGCCTTAAGAAGGCATTGTGAAGTGCGCAATGACTTGTGTTCCCAGTAGCTTTGGAATTTGTATTCATATTCATGAATATTCGGATTTATATTCATATTTACATTACAAAATGAATATCATTATGGAAAAGTATCGCATATCCGATCGTGTACGTTCAATCCGGGCCTCCGGAGTACAACGAACGGCCCAGCAACCCGGCAAGTGACCAGCCCGCCAGTGGCTCATCTGTGGGAAAAAGGAAGGAACCCTCGCAGAACCCCGGCGATGGCCATCTCCTCCGTTCTCCGACGCGCGCCCTGGGCGGCGGCGGCGCGCGGTCTCCTCACGGCCAGGAGCGGCTGGCGTCTCCATCCTACCCAGCCCCACCGCGCCGAGTGCTCCGCTCTTCTCTCTTCCCTCTCCGCGCCACAGCCGGGCGCCGCCGCCGACGCCAACCTCCTCCGGGTCATAAATTACGAGATCTCCTGCGCCCAGCTAGACTGCAAGAAACGCAACTGGGTATGCGACCC
>OAMR01000197.1:524751-540759 GCA_900205405.1 Echinochloa crus-galli | reverse complement strand
CACCAGCAGTCAACCAGGTGGAGTGTCACCCAGTTTGGCAACAAGACAAGCTCCGAGGGCTTTGCCAGTCAAAGGGAATCCATCTATCTGTAAGTTACACTCCTTATTCAGATCATTTGTTAAATCTGATCACGGTTCTCTTCCTGTTTCTTTCGATCAGCTTGACCACTGCTTCCTTGATTCTGAATCAGTGTGTTCTTGCAGGCATATGCACCACTAGGTTCACCTGGATCACCAGGAAATGACGGACCGAACGTCCTTAGCCACCCCACTGTCATTTCCATTGCTGATAAGCTGCAGAAAACTCCTGCTCAGGTTGCCCTTCGCTGGGGCATTCAGATGGGACAGAGTGTGCTCCCAAAGAGCGACAACGACGCGTGGACGAGGGAGAACGTTGATCTGTTTGGTTGGTGCATCCCTGACGAGCTGATGGCAAAGTTCGCCGAGATTGAGCAGGTATGTTTGTGTATCTTTTGGTTTGTCCTCATCAGTTGGTAGCTGAAACCTGGCATTCAGCGTTTCTTCATATATATATACCATCTGAAATGCCTTATTTTCTTTGTGAAATCAACGCAGGCCAGGCTTTTCAAGTACGAGTTCGTGACTCATCCTACGAGCTTTTACAAGTCAGTGGAGGATTTTTGGGACGGCGAAATCTGAAGCAGCCAATGTTCAAATGCTAGAACTTCTTCCTTCCGTACACAAAGTTCACCCTTGTTGGTTGAAGTGCTTTGCATAATCACCAGATGGATCATTCATCTGTCACCTCGTCGATGGAGGGCTCACCAATACGAACAGTTGTAGTCTGTCATGCGGTTCCATTCTCCGCAGCCATGTCCGCTCTGCCTTAAGAAGGCATTGTGTGATTGTGAAGTGCGCAATGGCTTGTGCAGCTGGGTTCCCAGTAACTCCGGAATTTGTATTCATATTCATGAATATTCGGATTTATATTCATATTTACATTGCAAAATGAATATCATTATGGAAAAGTATCGCATATCTTTTTTTTAGATAATAAAAAAAGTATCGCATATCCGATCGTGTACGTTCAATCCGGGCCTCCGGAGTACAACGAACGGCCCAGCAACCCGGCAAGTGACCAGCCCGCCAGTGGCTCATCTGTGGGAAAAAGGAAGGAACCCTCGCAGAACCCCGGCGATGGCCATCTCCTCCGTTCTCCGACGCGCGCCCTGGGCGGCGGCGGCGCGCGGTCTCCTCACGGCCAGGAGCGGCTGGCGTCTCCATCCTACCCAGCCCCACCGCGCCGAGTGCTCCGCTCTTCTCTCTTCCCTCTCCGCGCCACAGCCGGGCGCCGCCGCCGACGCCAACCTCCTCCGGGTCATAAATTACGAGATCTCCTGCGCCCAGCTAGACTGCAAGAAACGCAACTGGGTATGCGACCCCGCCATTTCTTTAGTTCCCTCTCGTTTCCTTATTCCCTTCCTAGCAGGTAGTGATCGAATACACAAATGACAACCCAAAATTTCCATATTTTTAAGATTGGGGAGATACCCATTTGCAAGAATTGTATCTACCGTGGTACGGAGTAGCTTTTTTCGTTTACAACTGATGGTTATATGTGTAGATTGCATATGGATTAGAACTGTCAGTGAATCAGTGAATGTTACCATCTTTGTTTTCTGGGTATGTAATGTACTAATGTTTGATTTTTGTTCTACCAGGCAAAGGAATTAGGGGAAGAATTCCCTTTTGAGATCCAGGACAAGGAGGGTACTGGTAGGATAATTCTCACCAGAAGAGACCAGAAGGAGCGAATTGAAGTGGAAGTGTTCTTGCCTAGCCCTGCCGATAGTGTGGAGCAGAATGGTGAGCAAGAGGACCAGATTCAAGACGACAACCGCAAGGGTCATGCCAGCAATGCTGCTGCACATCAGTACTATATCCCACTGGTGGTGAAAATTCACAAAGGGGCGGCTTCATGGCTGGAGATCAGTTGTAGATCTTACCCTGATGAACTCGCCATTGAGAGTTTGGCATTTGGACCAAGGGATGAGTCTGTTGATTCATCAGATGTTGAAGCTAAGATAAGGTGGGCGTCAATGCTTGTATTGTTTTATTGTGAGGTATTGTGGTTTTTGTAGTTTTACTGATCATGGCAAAACATTCTTTTGCAGTAATCTTCCCGAGGAATTTCAGCAAGCACTTTATTCTTACTTGAAAAGTAGAGCTATTTCATCAGATGTTACCAACTTCTTGCATGCATACATGATAAACAAAGAGTGCTACGAGTACTTGGCTTGGCTGAGAAAACTTAAGGGTTTGATTAAGAATTAAATGAAGTGCAGAAGTTCCTTATTTTTAGAAAATTTTGGACTAGTTACCTTCAGTTCTTGAGGCACTTTTTCATTGGCACTGTGATGGTTGAGATAAAAATGATTGAATGAGGTGAGGAGATACACTGCTATAAATGTACCATTTGCATCATGTATGTGAATGTTGTCCTTTGCCACTTCCCTATGGGTTTTGTTTTGGTTAACTAGATGATGCTGCCTTTGGACCTGCCTTTGGACTATCATCTTGAATTTCAAAGGTTTCATCCATGCCATATTTGTTAGGGTCCCATTACACTGAATTGTCATTCACATGCCAGTGATTGTATAGGAAAGCTTTGTGGGCAGTACGGCCCGTTTTTCAACATAATTCAGAACACAAGCTGGCGGAGATTCAATGCTCCATAGTTTGCCTGAAAAATGTGAACTCATGTAGGCACATTCTCTGTTGGTGCCTGCAGCATCCACTCTGTATGGCCATTAAATCCTTACTGGGTGCCTAGTAAAACAATATTACCCTTGGCAACATAGAAAGGCAAACCATCAAATTGTAGTCGGTATGTTGCTCTTCACATTTGATTAATGAATGGGGAGTGGCCATTCTTAGATCAATGTCTCGATACTTGGAAGTTCATACACAATTCGGTGTGTTCGTCATGGGATGCATCAGCGTGTGCCTTTTTTCTGTTCATAATTTGGATGTGATCTGAATAAGTTCATCAAGATGTCAGACTCATGTCCACGTAAAAGATGGGACGGCAAAATAGGGTTACCAGTGTCTGCAGCAGCAAGCTACCTCCCTAAGCTTGCATCAGCGTTGATTGTAGAACCTAGCATATGCACTTTTTTTCTGTTCATAATTTGGCCATCGTGATTTGAATAATTTCATTCGAGAATCTCAGACTCATGACCACATAAAAGCTATGATGGCAGAAGAGGACTGCCGTTGTCTTCCTACGCTAGACGTTGATTGCAACATTTTTTGGCGATTGTTGCTTCAACTATACTTTTGTTAAGCTAGAAAAAAAATCATATCCAGGTTTACAGCTTGTGCACGGGAAACATCCAACGAGATTAGTTCATGTCAAAATATCATCCAGTTTGATGTTGGATAACCGCATGAGATGTATGCAAATTTGATGTTTGAAAACAGCATGAGGTGTACAGGCACACAAATATTACACTTCAATCACGAAATCCTGGTACCCAAGAAAGGAATGTACAAAGCAGAAGTGGGAAGCTCTACGCCTTCTCACTGAGAAACGTGGGAATACTTTCAGGTGCAAATTTAGGTGCCGAAGTTAGTAAACAATGTATTGCATGGAGTAAAATCTGTTCACTACGAGAAAATAACTTGCAAATTGGACAATGCCTAAAGCTCAATCTAGAGTCAATATGTATGTCAATTTGTTGGGTAAAACTTCTCCACCTTGCCCTTTCAGAAGATGTTTGAAAAAACAAGCAGTGGGCAGAGCACACTGGTCACCTGCCAGAATCAACAGAAGTCAAATTAAGCTTCTTCATGGATAGAGAATGCAAGGGATGTGATAAAAAAAAGAGGCTGACCTTTGCAAAATCATCAAGGAAACCTCAGGCAAAAAAGAAAACTTTGATGAACAATGCCAGAGCAAACTGCAGCACTGATGCACTAGCTATCAAAACCATCAGGTCAGCTCCTTCTGTGCATTCCTTCAAATTTAAAGCAATGAACCAAGATGATGCACCACCAGCAAGAACTATGATGACCCACCGAAGAAATTCCACAGGAATAAGCAAAAGTACCTGAAGAAAACAAAATAAGAGGGCAATTCGTATTAAACATAATAATGGCACCCTTTATTCAGAAGAACAAAGTGAGCTTTAATGCCCATAACCATGATAACATCATGGATTCTTTTTGCACTGAGAGAATCATTCTAATAACCACTTTATAGTTTATATATAATTTCAGTAAAGGGATCCGAATCCCTACCCATATACATAATGGTAAAAATTGCAGTCTTGCCAGTGATATAAGAAATCAAATGGATGGAATGGAACCAGAATACTTACAGATGCAGGTATGAAGACAAACAGAGAATAGCCCCACATACACCAAAATCGAACAAGACTTGGGCGTGATCCAAAGTACTGAAACAGGAAAAAGAACACTGCGGGCACAACGATAGCATAACCATACATGACTGATGCTGCCCAGTTGAAATAACCAACATCAAAGTTCCATATGTCCAGATCCTTTTTCTTTTGCATCAGATAGGTGGCAAAGTTACCAAATGCAGCTAGCATGAATATCAGAGTAGTCGTGATCCATAAAGGCCCATACCTGCACATTAAAGTACAAGAAAGTTCAAGATTTACAACAAAATATAGATATATGATAATACAGCTATAGCTCAAGTATGCACAAAAACTTATTTCAGAAAAGAAAAGTATGCACAGATTTGGAATTTTGGATCAAACTCCTTCAAAACAGTGACTTGTCCAGTTCTAATAAGACTGCATGTAGCAAAATAAACACCATCTAGTACAATCCGAATGTTGGTGCTTTTACACAATATTTTTTGTATCCGTATGAATTCTGCAATTATCCTGTCTGAATTACCATCTCATGCTGTTATCACTTGACAGGACAACATTGATGTGTTAAAACAGAGTTCTTAGTATGCATCTTATACAGGTTAAAAGTTAAAACATATCTTACCAGAATGACAATGCTTAGTATAATGAAAACTAGTTCACTACCCATTCTTCGTCATGTAAGACTGTTGCAAGAAAATATCCAGAAGAAGATGACAATGAAACGATAGAAGGGTAACTAAGAGCCGGCATTTTTAGAAATTGAGGCAGATGGCAGACTGAGTCAAGGAGAAACTTACATGTCAGGATTAGCATCAATCTTCCTGTAAAAACCATCCATTGGATAAACTGAACTGATGAGCCTGTCAACTACAACATCAGTATCAACATTGAAGTATGGAGCATAAGATGCGACATTGAAGTATCCTTTCCAATTTGATTGGTTTTCTACATCTCCATCTGCAAAAGTAAAGAGAGACTTCAACATAGAACAATGCACGCACGAGAATAAAACCAGAAATTCTATTCGACATTCCAATTTGAAAAAAAAAACTATTCGACATCTGGTATAGTAAATCCCTTTCATTTATACTCATAAAACAAAGATTATGTTTGCATGTTACAATCTTCTCCAAAACTGAAAATATATATAAAAAAAGGCACAAGGGGAAGCATGTTTCATCGATGTGTAAGACCACTGTTATTGTGCTTCATGCAGCAGTTATGAGGTTCAATTGCTTATTCAAGTAAAATTTGTTATCAACTATCAAACCACCACCTACAAGGTACCACTGCAAGAATTACAATATTTGGCTAACTGATACAGTATCTTTCGACATAGCCCATGAAAAGCAGTATAGAACTGATGTTGCCACATTTGGGAGGACATTCATGTAGACATGGTGTATTCATTCAAAATTTCTGATACTAAGAGAATCATATCAAAAAATTCTTCTTAATTTCTCCTAAATCCACAGTTCCCATTTCAATTTCGTTGACATTCAAATATAACCATACATCATAGTCCGCTAGCGATTGTGCAATTCAGAAACACACATAATGTTCCCAGTAATCAAAACACACAAATCAGATACCATGTGCGATTGTGCATCCATAGCTACACTGATTCAAAACTAACAAATCAGAACATGATCAGTGTTCACAGTTAACAGCAAGAATAGTTACCTGCAGGGGCGCCTGGCGGCCGATACCCTCCTCCATTACCACCAGGAGCAGGCGGGAACTCCTGCAACCGCGAGGTGGCAGCTGCATCTACAACTGAAAACGTTATTAGTATAAATCACAACAGCCGCAACATATGCGCACACGAATTCATGCCACGCCACAACCTTGGGCGGCGGGGGCACCAGGCTTCCTGTCGTCTTGCGTCACAGCCTGCGGAAACAAACCACCCCAGATCAACGTCTAGCCCTACCGAAAAGAGAAGCGACAATAAGCGAGTAGGGATTGCGTCTGTACGGGGACGGAGCCGAGTAGGTGGCTGGTGGGGAGGTTGGCGTAGCCCTCGTCCATGGCCGCTGGCGTCGTTGCTCTTGCTCTCTGTCTCAGCAGGTGCGCATGGCCGCGCGGCGCGAGTTCGCCGGAGAAGGGATGGGGATCGGGGGAGAGGGGAAAGGGGGCAAAAGGACTCTGCCGTGGAAGAGGGGAAGTCGTCGTCGAACGCCCTCGTGGTCGGTGTTGCTTCGGAACGAAAGAGGCCACGAGACTGGGTACAACGGCGACATCGGCCCAACTAGCAAGAGGCCCACCAAGGTTTGGAAGTTTTTTTTTTCATGTTCCCTGCAAGCCGAGAAATAAATGGTTACGATTGGAGATTGGAGTGGATAATGCTATATTTTATTTTGAGTGAAAAACAGAGCTTCTCTGCTTTTGTTGAAAGCAAATAAGTGTTTGTCATACATCTGTTCTTGGGAACACCCAGTTTTAAAAAGAAACCAAAAGATCTACTCATCCACAACCAAATAAGCCACTCACATCTCACCAATATCAGAAGCTACAGTAATACTAAGCGCCAGATTGCCGAGCTAACTTCTCATTCCATCATACAACTTGTTTACTGCTCCTTGCTCCGCCTTCAGCAACTGAGACCATTTCTGCACAAAAGATATTTCAGCATACAAAACATCAGTTGGAATAATGCTATTTTTTATATCCTATATCTATTTTATTTAGACCTTGTTTAGATGTTAGAATTGGGAGGGTGAATTTGGGAGTACGATGTCACTTCGTAATCATTGCACCACTGTAGCATTTCGTTTGTATTTGTGAAAACTTATCCAAAAATTGATTAATTAGGCTCAAAATGTTCGCCTCGCAGAGCACAACAAAACTGTGTAATTAGTTTTTTATTTCATTTACATTTAGTACTCCATACATGTTATGACATTTTGATGTGATGTGGAATCTTCTTTTTACATAGTAAATTTAGGAGTGAAATTTGAAATCTAAACAAGGCCTTAGTCAAATTGAGACCTAAAGGATACTGCATGGATACGGATGTGGATACGGACTATTTTGATATCTATCTATCTATACTAAAAAGTATCCTAGAGAATTGAAAACACTTTTCACCAAAAAAACCCACCCATACCCTCTCACAGAGGACCCACCTGTCAAGCTTTGGTGGGAGGGAAAAACTAGAAACGCTAGAAAAATTGCATGTTCCAGGCGCTTTTAGTTCATTCTCCGCAAAACTTTTTTCACCCACCGTCCCGCGCGTACCCACCTCTGGCCAGATGGGCCCCTAACTCCTCACGTGCACACAATTATCCCGTATTGCTAATAGATAAAAGGTTGAAGAGTTTTTCTCCATATAAATAAAGACCAACTAACTCGAAAAATAATGTGCCTCCAGATTTGAGAATAGCTAAAGCTCTATATACACACGTGCGTGCCATGTGCAGCAATTATTGAGTTTTGAGAATACAAAGTTCTCTATACATGAGAGAACGAATATAAAGTATTTTTAAAAGTGCTTCGCATGGCCGGTCTGTTTACCATGATCCACTAAAATGACACATTAATTGAGACAAATGTGTAGAACACGCGCGTGGGCATTGCAACTAGTCCCCTGTAATGGGTATTGAATTCCTTGCAACAGAAGTGGTTTGTGCTATCTTCTGGTACTGATTCGTTGGATCTATGCTCTCGAAGTACATGGATTCAGATGAGGAATTGAGAAGAGCATTCAGGATGGATAAAAATAGCGTCATTTTTGTTATCTTCTGGTACCTTGTTCTTGTCGAAGAGGTTGAGCGCCTCGATCATCTAGGTGTGGGCGTGTGGCGCTCTCTCTTCCCGCTTGAGCCTTGAGTTGCCTTCCTTTACCTCACCTCGTCTCTCTCGGGCCTGAAGCTTGTGGAGCTAGGATGATGCGAGTCGGGAGATGAGAGGAACAAGGGAGGAGGTAGTGTTATTACACTACATATGTTCATTAAATAATTACTAACCCGGCTAAGTGTGTGTTTTCATCTAAATCAGAGACTATAAACATAATAAAACCAAAGGTGTAAATCGATTTTCACCTTAATCCTTGTAAAGATTCTTCCACAATTATCACCATCATCAACTTCATCTTTGGCTATATCATTTCTTCCACCTCACCCCCTCTAGGTCAAAATCAAGAGATTGAGGGGCCATGAATCAAAATAATGAATAGATCTCACTGATCCTAGCCGAGTATATGGTTACATGGAGAAAAGCATAATTGCTGGCGAGTACGATTTGCCCTATTTGCTAGAAAAAAACTGTGTGCCGACAATTTGGAGTATGATGGTATCAGGGTTTGTAAGAAAAGTGGATTCAACAAAAATAACCAAAAACAACAAAAATTCAATCAATCGGGAAAGGTGCAACAAATGGCGGCAGATCAGATTTAGAAGGAAATCAAATTCATGAAAGAAATCAGAAGTGGTGGCGAAGAAAACTTACCTTCAAGACGTCGATGGGGCGGCCGAAGAGGGTGGGGATAGAGACGGCGGCCACCGCGGGGGGAGGGGAGGGGATGGATGGGACTAGGGTATCCCGTCATTATATATTAGGTGATGAGTGATTATCACGGTCAGATCAACATCCAATGGTGGCTTATCAGAGCTGTTTGTGCAGATTTTGTTGCCACATCTCTGTATCCTATCTTTGCACGTTGATTGATTGGTATGTACGATTCAACTCTGCAATGCCATGCAAGCGAATCTGCTTACATTCCATTTGTTTTAGTTGTCTAGTACTAGTAGACTAGTAGTACGTGGCCCACCTGCATTTGTGCCTGTTTGGCTAGAGATAAAGGATGGACTAGCTGCTGGGATTACTTGTTCTGTGGAAAATTGGATGTTATGGCTAGAGACTGAAAAATGCAGTAGTCCGTTGCTACTGTCGGAAATTTCAGAGGCATATGTGCTGCTTGATTATCCCTGATCATGATATCTGCACCTTTGATAATTGGTTTTGCTATGCATTGCAATGTGTGTGAGTTAGACTACGTTCAGTGTCTTTTATCTGTCTATATATGGTCCTTTCCGTCACTTGAAGGGTACGGTGTAGTTTCAGCGCTCTTCCCTTGAGGTGTGTTTTGCCGTTTGACTGAAACTGGTCTTCATTTTCAGAACTTAGAAATTGAGACAAATGTGTAGAAGAGAGTTTAGCACGCGCGTGCCGCGCGGACATTGCAACTAGTATATGCTATAAGGATCCTAGAGAATTGAAAACGATTTCCACCAAAAACCCACCCCCACCCTCTCACAGAGGCCCCACCTGTCAGATTTTTTTGGGGTGGGGGACGTGGAAAAGGTGGGAAAAACTTGATGTTCCAGGCACTTTTAATTCATTCTCCGCAAAACTTTTTTTACCCAACGTCCCGCGTGTACCCACCTCCGACCAGGTGGGCCCCTAACTCCTCACGTGCACACAATTATCCCGTATTGCTAATAGACAAAAGATTGAAGAGTTTTTCTTCATATAAATAAAGACCAACTAACTCGAAAAATAATATGCCTCTAAATTTGAGAATAGCTAAAGTTCTATATACACATGTACGTGCGCACGTGCAACCAACTAGTAAGTTGAAAGTGATGTGCTGTTGGATCGAAAATGAATCATATACGGACTTCAACAATTAAGTAATACATATTTCTTTATACAATTTTAAGCTAATCAGGAAATAAATCTAGAAAAACTGTACCAACATAACATAAAATACTCATAATATTTTATAAACTTACAATTAAGAAGCTAAAATATAAATACAACTCAAACCTTTCTCACAGATGTACGTGGGTTTTTTTATATGCATATCTTCACATTGTTCCTTAAATACTGCTGACAAGATACCTTTACGATAACAAATATTTACTTCCAAACATAAATAAAGTCTCTAACAAAGTAACAATAGTTGGATCTGCATTGCTCTCTTGTAGGCAGAGTACATATCACCCTCAAAGATAAAACCTATACTTCTCATCTCTTAGGTCATTTATAAAGCTCTGGTCTAATTTTTTTAAAAGAAAAATGCATATAAGTTTGGTAGGTAAATTAGATGCCCCAAAAGTTTGTGACATGTGACATACCAAATGCCACCCATTTACATTCTTGTTTGCAACAGATTATGCTTTGCGTTACCGAGGTCTCTTTTTTTCCTTGAAAGCATCCATGTGTGTAATATTAACTCTTTGCTGTTTGAACCATATTACTAATTTATTATGCATCGCCAATTAAAAGGGAATCACCCTAAAAGTCTAAAACACATCTAAAACTGCGATAAACTAACGACTGTTGTTCTTCAGTAAAAAAAATCTCACAAAAACACTATACACGTACCCCCACAAAAATCTCACTTGTTTGAGTCAAGTGAATATAACGGCGTGGCGACCCCACCGTATCCCACCTCGCCCCCTCCTCCCACTGCTCTCGCTTTCGCTCCCCAATCGCCATCCGCACACCCTGCCCGCCCTCGCGATGCCTTCGCCCGCCACGGCCGCGGCCGCGGCCGCGTCGGCGCCTCTCCACCGCCGCTCGTGCGCGCTTCGGCACCTCCCTCCCGCCTCCCGCTTCTTCCTCCCCTCCCGCGCGCTCCTCAATTCCGCGCGACTCACCGCCCCGGCCCCGCTGCCCGTCCACGCGACGAGGCTGCCTCCGACGGCGGCGAGGGCGGCCAGCCCCGACGGTGCCACGGCAGCGAGATCGCCCACATCCGGCGGACAGATGCTGGTGCGGATCTGTCTCTGCCTCCTGCTCGTTGGCTTCTACTGTATTTACTTATCTATTGGCACGTGCCTGTGCGGCTGTGCGCTTAGGAGGTTGCTCGTTTCCTCGTGACGTGTCTGTTTTCGCAGGTGTTCGTCCCGCCGCACCCGCTGATAAAGCATTGGGTCTCTGTGCTACGTAATGAGCAGACACCCTGCGCTATCTTCAGTGAGTGCTTTTGAATGGCTCAGTAGAAGCTGGGTAATAGTAGTAATTGAACCCAACCACGGTGGGAATTAGCTGTGTAAGGAAATTATGTTTGGCCTGGGAGGGATTTTTACTGTTGGTATAAATAAATAAACACTCACCCAGCTTTAGACTGAGCTAGTTCTTGTAACGATTAACAAAGCAATACTATAGGATTTCACTGAGCAGTTCCTCGTTGTTGTGATAGAGAGTGCTATGGCAGAGCTTGGTCGGCTGCTCATATATGAAGCATCCAGAGATTGGTTGGTGAGTTGAAATCTTTTTCTTGGATGAGCATTATCTGTTATTCATCTTGCACCAGTAATGCTTTTAAGTTGAAATTAGACTGTGCTAGTGAAATCAGTGTAAAGCGAAGTTTTGACATGCGATATTTGTCTGAAAGAATGTTGAGTGCCAGCAACATCTGAATCAAAACTCATAACAATGTTTAAATGTTTCATTGACACATTTTCATATGTACTTTTTCAAACACATAGAATAGTTTTTGAGAATCCACCCCCGCTACTGTCAAGCCATGAGCCTGCTCCCTAATATTTCTATCATGAAACAACATGTTGGTCCATAAAAAGATGTGTCGATTTCAGTCATTCAGAGGCACATCAACCAAAGCTTAATTGTTGATGGTTCATCAGAAATCATGATAAATCATTCTGAACCCTTGCAGCCTACAATCACAGGAGAGATTGAAACACCTGTAGCTGTAGCTAGTGTTGAGTTTATTGATCCAAGAGAGCCTGTTCTGGTAAGTCTGTTTCGTAGCACTAGATATTGTGCATGACATTTGTAGTGTGTCTATTATTATATTTAGTCTTTCTATTAGCATGTGTAACAGGTTGTTCCAATACTAAGAGCTGGTCTTGCACTAGCTGAACTTGCTTCGTCAGTTCTGCCAGCTACCAAGACCTATCACCTAGGTAAGCTAATTACATAATTTTATGTGTCTTTAAATCTTAGCAAATTAGAGTCGATTCTGTTCTTTGTTTTTGAAATTCAAATAAGTTTTTTACGCTCACATATTACTACATTAGCTTCATGACCCATATTCCAGCATTCCAAGCTGATTTATTTTGTTTCCTTGTGTACCAATACAATGCTTTATATTCTAGATTTGATGCAATGCATAAAGTTGGAAATATGCAGACTGATATCTTTACCATACTTAACCACCATGCCACCCATAGTATTCTGCTTGCCAGTAATGCATGTCTGAAAATATTAAGTGAACAAAGAAACAAAGAAGTTTATCAGAATTATTTGCATACCTTTTATTTAGTTTCTCATTTTGAAAGATATGAACTTCTATTCTTATCTTTTCCATTTCGTTGAAACATGAAGGCCTTCGTAGGGATGAAGAAACACTTCAACCTTCTATATATCTGAACAAGTATGCTTCTTTTGTCCTGCAAACTCTATTTTTTGTTCTCATACACTATTCTGCTCTCCCTTTGGTCACAAATGCTTGACCCTTTGACCAAGATCGGATCAAATCTTTGAAACTTGGAGTGCCAATAACTTCTATAGTAATTAGTTTGGAAACATAAAAATCATGTGGACATTTGTCTTGAAAGTACTTTCCTAATCTCACTAAATTTATTATAATCTGTAACTATATCATAATAGAAAATAGGCGTTCAAGTTGCACCTTGAGACCATTGAAAGTTAAAGGCGTAGGGTATGTTTTGCCCGGAGGGAGTAATTGGGTTGATCCATCTTTAGTTTACGCAATTCCTTTGGTTGATGCTTTTTGGTCAAGAGACCCTATTAGACTACTAAAGCATAACATCTTTTCATATGCAGTTTTATATTTTTGACTAAGTCCCTCTTCTTTTTTCCTTGAATATGAAATCCTTCCTTTTGTAACATAGTACAGAATGTAAGTGTTAACAAAGGTTCCTTTGCTATCTTGACAAAATTATAAACGTACTGGTTATTTGTTATAGCAAGTACCATGCTTTGTGTTAGCCATTGTCACCTTACTGTGCTGATCTGTTCTTTCTACCAGCACTGCTAAAGACTTTAAATGCCTACACTAATTAGAGTACCCCTAATATTCATTATTTCCTTTTCTTTTCAATCCAGCCTGCCAGACAAGATTCCAGAGGGGACGCGTGTGCTAGTTGTTGACCCAATGCTGGCTACTGGTAAGCCTTTAACTAGATAAAATACTTGTGCTCTGCCTAAGGTTCTTAATTTGAACATAACAGTTTCCCAAAAGAAAATAAAATTTTCTTTACCTAACCAGTACTATGCACGAAAAATTGTAGTTAGCTTTGATGCTAAAGAAGTTGTGATGCATTAGAAATTGTACATGCTATTTTTTTTCAGATACGGATACGGAAGATAGAACTACAAATTGTAGACTACTGGTCCATGTAACCAGAATGGCATGGCATGCTGTAAATCTAAGCATCATGAATACATTTAACTTGTTTCTTTAGGTGGGACAATTGTTGCTGCTATTGACTTGTTAATCGAGCGTGGAGTTACCAGCAAGCAGATTAAAGTGGTAAGTTGGTCAAACTTCCATATGCTTCTGTTAACCATTTTACCAACCTCTGAACTATCATTCCCCAATCCAGGTATCTGCTGTTGCAGCACCTCCTGCACTGCAAAAGCTCAATAACAAGTTTCCCGGGTAAGAATAGATGATCTTATGGATTATAACAAGTTCATCCGGCATGCAGTATTCACAATTTTCTCCATTCCAGGCTCCACGTGTACACAGGAATAATTGATCCCGAAGTAAATGAGAAAGGGTATTGTTCTAAACTGTCAGCTAATTGCCAAACTCATGGTGGACGAATAGGTGCTTATTTTTGCTCCCCGATGGTCCTTGCTTCTGGTGATTAACGATTTCCCTTGTTGTTTTGTGCCCACAGTTTTATAGTTCCGGGGTTGGGGGATGCTGGCGACAGAAGCTTTGCCACATAATCAGACGGCTCAATTTGACTGGGCCCAGTGCTCTGCCTAGAATCTTTGCTCGAGTTTCATAGGAACGGTGCAACTGCGAGTAAAAGAGGCGTTCATTGATGTAGATTGCCCTCATTCGAGATTTTCTTCTGAGTGATACAATTAGCTGCCTACCATTTTGTAGCTACCCATTCTGTATGATTGCGTAGAATACAAGGATACTTCGGATATCTTCAGATGGCGAAACCATTTAGAAGCACAAGGTTCCATTCAGATATCTCCTTACTGCCTCCGGTCAAAGGAATAAAATTGTTTTGTTGTGAATCGAATTGCTCTACCAGTGGGCTTCCTAGCACCCCTTTCTGTGTATGATACGTATTAACTGCCCCAAGCCGCCAAGCAAAACTTAACAGATCATGATTACTTGATGAGTGAATATCTGGAACTTCGGATAATCCGTATAGATCTGAATCTAGTCGCTCTAACGCAACTTAATCGAGATAAGTGCTCAAACAAACTTTGTCACAAAAATATAATGATCACAAAAGAGGATGTAATGTGAATTAGTCATTTCAACAAACAACATATTGTTTGATCGAGATCAGGGTACATTTTTACATCCTTTACATGATGTCCTTTCTCCAATGCTCGGTTAGGGATAAGTCTGAAAGAAAAAAATTATTGTTCTGGTGGGTCGTATGCTAAGGCATAGCATCGCCTACTGAATCAATCCGACCCAAACCCACTCCCAACAGAGAGAGAAATCCACGTAGTAATGTGCAGTGGCGTATCACTTTCATCTAGATCACCCAGCCACGCGCACAAACAGCATGTCTGCCAGCCAAGCGCACAAACAGCGTGTTTCAGCACGAGACACCTTTTCTTACCACATGAACCTGCATTGAAAAATACACGAATCAACAAGCTATGGAAATGCAGGATCTCCTCAACCTACTGAAATGATATGGCATGGAAACAAATTCTGCAGCAAATACAGACAAGAAAACACCTAGAAGCGAAAGAGGTACTTACATGAGAGCAACAAAGATCTTAAAGCTCACTATAATTCCGCCAAACAGCCCGGAATTCCTCTCTGAATGTATTCAGACGTGCTTTCAGATTAGGTGTTCTGAAGCTTGCATGAAGCACAGTTGCTGCACAACAGAAGAGATCATAAGGGCATTGCACGTGATACACAAAATTTCAAAACCATGCACTGGTCATACCGAACAGAGCAATGAGAAGTGCCCAGAGGACTGTGAGAAGACTGCATGAGGTCAACCAGAGTATACAGCTAACTGCAACCAACAAAACAGGTCAGTTTTGAAGATAATGGTGAGACATAGCATTTTACAAAGTCTGGTTTTTGCACACCTGCAGAAAAGAACAGGACAAACACCCATCGAGGTCGCCCACAAATATGAATTGATCTCTTTGAGCTTGGTCGACCGCGAAGAACAGGGCTGAATATGTAGTAAGAAATGATATTAGCATCGCTTTGTATCAACAAAAAGATCATTTTATGGCACAAAATTTGAGAACCATTATCACAAATAAACTCAAGGTAAATGATACAGTAACTGTCTAATGCTAATTCCATGGTGGAAAATCTAGGGCAAATAATTCTTAACCGCAATGCAAAGTACAAACATAATATTGCTTTTTTCATAGTTCCAATCTCAATAACAGACCAGGATAAATATACCAAATGAGTACTCAACAGTTGGATATACTTGTTTGTCTTCACTCCCAATATTTCAATTGT
>OAMR01000197.1:495945-518977 GCA_900205405.1 Echinochloa crus-galli | reverse complement strand
TTAGGGGCTGCTCTGATAATCTGTATCACCAAACTACCAATTCATCAAAGTTTTAAAAGGGCTAATCCACAGCCAGACACAGTATCCTCTTATGTAAGGTGTTCTGAAGCTTGCATGAAGCACAGTTGCTGCACAACAGAAGAGATCATAAGGGCATTGCACGTGATACACAAAATTTCAAAACCATGCACTGGTCATACCGAACAGAGCAATGAGAAGTGCCCAGAGGACTGTGAGAAGACTGCATGAGGTCAACCAGAGCATACAGCTAACTGCAACCAACTAAACAGGTCAGTTTTGAAGACAATGGTGAGAGATAGCATTTTACAAAGTCTGGCTGATGCACACCTGCAGAAAAGAACAGGACAAACACCCATCGAGGTCGCCCACAAATATGAATCGATCTCTTTGAGCTTGGTCGACCGCGAAGAACAGGGCTGAATATGTTGTAAGAAATGATATTAGCGTCGCTTTGTATTTAAACACCACAGAACACAAAGAAAACAAAACATCAGAAACTAAGATACCCACGTTATTGGTGGCCTCATCTTTGCAGCTAAATGAGGTGAAAATTGTCTCACAGTCCTCGTGACTTTCTCATTGAAAGTGACTGCGAAACTAAAATATCAAACATTGTAGTTAGTATCAACAAAAAGATCATTTTATGGCACAAAATTTGAGAACCAATATCACAAATAAACTCAAGGTAAAATGATAACTGTCTAATGCTAATTCCATGGTGGAAAATCTAGGGAAAATAATTCTTAACCACAATGCAAAATACAAACATAATATTGCTCTTTTCATAGTTCCAATCTCAATAACAGACCAGGATAAATATACCAAATGAGAACTCAATAGTTGGATATACTTGTTTGTCTTCACTCCCAATATTTCAATTGTTACCAGAAAGACAGGTTATAAATATTACCACAGCATATGGTCTTTTGGTAGCTTAGGATTGAATCGAGGAACAAAGACTGTAGAAGGAAATTACAGTTCTACCTAGACATGTCCTTGTATTCTCATTTCTCAAGACAAAATTCTCAATACTACAAAATCTGAAGCAATCATGTATCAGAAGTCTAATATTCTGACAGAACAAACTGCTGCACACAGACTTTAACTTACACGAATACTCCCCTTTAGGTCTGTAAACTTTTTTTAAAAAAAACTAACATATTAGCCACTGAATCGCAAAGATGCCCAAAAGAAAATACTAGTAATCAGGTTTAAGGCCTCATGCAATATGTCCACAGATAAGTTATATAATTTGAGGCACTGATCATGGTCCTCATCTCTCATACTCACCTGGACCTACGGCTTAAACACATAACCAAAAAAACTCTTGACTAGAGCACAAACTGAACTAGGAAACTGCAAATTGTCAATGTTCCACTGTTAAGCTTGTACGTATAAATGAGGAAACTGTCAAATGAATAGAATGTCCAATGTCAAGTTTATTATACAATTTGCAAGATAGGTTAACACCAAATTGCAGCTTCAAACTGAAAGTTTTTCCATTGATCTGGGGATGAAAAACTACTAGCTAGCCACTACTGAAGTTTACAGTAGAGTGTTTTTATTCAAAGAAGTAAGAACGACACAATATTTTTGCTAGTTCAAAGTAAAAGAGAACTTTTCTCCTGTGTAACTGAACAATTGAAAAACTGTAAAGAAAACCAGATTACAAGCACAGGAATGGTTTTAGCTAAGTATTTGCTTACCTGTCATTGAGAAATGCAATGCTGAACCCGGTCATAAAAGCTGCAAGGATTGCAACCGGCTTCCAAAGGAACCCCATCCCTGCATAAACCCATGGTAGCATGTCAATATCAGCCTATAAGTAGGATTAAAAGAACACATATATCATTTTCCTTACCAAGGATGAACATGATCAAGATGAAATAGTTTGTCCTGTAGCTGCAGATAGAAAAATTAAGAAGTTAATTCTAGAACACAAATAAACCGTATGTTTGTCAAGCAAGTTGGCCAGTGCACTATGCACCTCTCTGAGCTGGACATATCATGAATACGGGAGAATAAAGAAGAAAATCTGTGTATCATGCATGTCTTAAAAATTCATGGGGCCCAGTACCAGATTTACACCTGTACAAAATTAAAGCTCTAAGCCTCTAACACTGCAGTACACAATTTATATTCACATACACACATTTCTCCTCAAAGAGTAAGCCTATGTAAATGAAAATCTGGAAGAGCTGAGCTTATCCCCATCATTTCAACAGATACTAATCCAGCATACATAAGCCAGTAAACAAGCTGAGATTGCAAAGATCAATTTAGGGGCTGCTCTGATAATCTGTATCACCAAACTACCAATTCATCAAAGTTGTAAAAGGACTAATCCACAGCCAGACACAGTATCCTCCTATGTAACTCCTTAATTGCAACCTACCTTGCCAGAACTCTTCTAAAATATAATTCTTACTACAGACAAGCAGCATACATTTTTGAGCCATGGGAACAAAACAAGCGCTGAGACACAGTGGAATTCGCTAGTTACCTACAGGGGGTCTGCACCTGATTTATCTGCATTATTAGGGGTACAAACAACATGCCTGGCAGGCTGGAGATATCAACGGAGCACAAGCTCGAGCATGCATACACCCTAATATTCAGAAAAAGGAAAAACGCCTGATCCAGCACGAATTCATTCTAGATGCCCGTAAATTCTACTCCAGGCAGCCAAGACCTGGCCCACCAAGACAAATCCCTGCCAGAATCTTCGAATTCAACACAGCACGCGAGCCCCGGACAAATCGTGGATGCGCGTGAGGCACGCAAAAGTATACCGGGCATCTAAACGGAGAGGGGTTAGGGGGAGGAGGCGGATCGTACTAGTAGAGGTTGCACTTGAGGCGGCTGGTCCACTTGGAGTAGGAGCGGGGGACGGTGAAGCGGGAGAAGAACTCCGGCACGGGCCGCGGCGGCGTGGACCAGTCCACCTCCCGCAGCGCGTCCACCAGGTCCTCCGCCGTCACCGCGCTCCAGTCCATCTCCGGCGATCCCCGCCCCGCGGAACCCTAGGGAGCGTGCGACGGCGCGGGCGGAAAGGCGACGCTTCTAGACGCGGCTGGGCTCCGTGAGAGGCGGGGCGGTGCGGTCGGGTCGTGCTCGTGCGGCGCTTCCTTCTCCTGGGTTGGGGAATTGCGGAGTTGTTTGGGCTGCGTGGAGGAGAGGGGATGCTTCAGCCGTTCGCGTGCGCCGCGGCCGTGTTCCGTTGTTCGCCTGTGCGCGGTGTTTGCTTGGGTTGGAGGGTGGCGTGCGCGTAGAAGAATGGGCGCCGCCGCTCCGCGTCCGCGGGTCGGTTGGGCCGAACATTGGGCCTCTGCGCGACGCCGGATCGACCTAGTAGTGTGGTGGGTTGTGGCCTGTGCGCTTTAATAAAGTGATGATTTTGGACTGGATTCCGCTGAACTAGCTGCTGACCCAACTAGCCCGCACATGGGGATTCAGATCCTCTACCGTCGGATTCAGATCCTCTACCGTCGGATTCAGATCCTCTACCGTCAGAGTCATCGACTCTTCTCTGCAGTCGGCTCATCCCTGCCGTCCCCAGCGATCCAACGGCGAACATACAATCATCTCACAGCCGCACAAGTTAAGTGGCCCATCTCGGCCCACAGATAAATCCTTTATCTCTGCACCGTCTTCCTTGCAACCGGCCGCGCTCCTCGCCGTCTTCCTCACCAAGGCCGACCCGTCCTCCCACCTGCGCGAGCCCCAGCGTCTACCCCTGCTCCCGCCCCGGAATCACCTGCGTCGCGTCCGGCCAGATCATCGCCGCCTTCGTCGCCTCCCTTGAACAACATGAAGAACACGTCCGTCCGCTCCTCGAGGTCACCGGACGCGAGCACCCACAACCCGAACAGCCCGGTGCTGCCCTTGGCGTCCGCGCCCCGGGCCGCGCACACCGACTGCGCGTCCGCGCCGCGCCACGCCGGGTCGAACGGCTCCGCCTTGTCTGTGGGTGCTCGCGTCCGGTGACCTCGAGGAGCGGACGGACGTGTTCTTCATGTTGTTCAAGGGAGGCGACGAAGGCGGCGATGATCTGGCCGGACGCGGCGCAGGTGATTCCGGGGCGGGAGCAGGGGTAGACGCTGGGGCTCGCGCAGGTGGGAGGACGGGTCGGCCTTGGTGAGGAAGACGGCGAGGAGCGCGGCCGGTTGCAAGGAAGACGGTGCAGAGATAAAGGATTTATCTGTGGGCCGAGATGGGCCACTTAACTTGTGCGGCTGTGAGATGATTGTATGTTCGCCGTTGGATCGCTGGGGACGGCAGGGATGAGCCGACTGCAGAGAAGAGTCGATGACTCTGACGGTAGAGGATCTGAATCCCCCTTCACGCGAGATGTGTGCGATCCACGTACCGTCTTTGTGCCGTCTCAACATTGTTACAGATTTCTCCTCCGTGAACAAACTTAACGGAAGATTTGGAAGCTCACAAAAAATCTTATGGACGATCAATTATGTTAGTGTACCCAAGGTCTGAACTGAAACTAAAACAATGCGTAAGCATGCACGGTGACACTAACCGTCAGACTTCCAACAACTGGACATGAACCATAAACATTTCTCATACTCCCTCCGTTCTGAAAAACCTGACGTTTAGGACAAGGTTTGGGTCAAACATTGAGAATATAAATCATCAATAACTTTTAAATCGTTGAGTTTACAAATGTGAAAACTATATGAATAGATTTGTCTTGAAAAATACTTTCATAAAAGTATACATATATCACTCTTTGATAAATATTTTTAGAATAACAAGAGGTCAAAGAAAATTTTGAATAACAAGAGGTCAAATTCGTGTTTTGGAGACCGCGTCGCTGTCCTAAACGTGGTTTTTCAGAATGGAGGGAGTATCTGAGTCCAGGTTTGGCGGCATCCGGTCCAGGACCACTCTATCCTCGCTCGCTAGCCTCCGACGCCTACCTACCGCGCGGTAAAAGCCCTCGGCTGGCCTCCGGCGCCCCGCTTGCCGCCAGCCCTCCACCAAGTGTTCCAATGTGAGTAACTCATGTGACCTGTTGTCTGTTGCACCTACGCCGGAACTGTCAAAACGCCTCGGTGCACCCCGCGTGGATCTCCCTCGGGCCTTGGCGCTATCAGGGGACGGCGCCGCGTGGGCTCTGAGCTCCGATTCCACCAACCACCTCCATATCAGGTCGCCAAAACCCATATTTTCTATAAAGCATGCGCCCGGGCAGCCGTACCCCACAAGCGGCGCCCTCAGAGCTCTCCACGGCGGCCAAAACGAGGACGAGACGGATCGATCATGCTCGGCCGTGAATCTATGGTTCATGTGTGCCACCTGCCCAATCGCATCGGGATACCGTATATATCGGCGGTCGATCACTCTCTGCCCCTTGTCCCAATGTTCATGCGTGTGGCGTGTTAGCACAGAACGCGCCGTTTATTTGCAGGTGATTTGTGTATTTTGATACCTAGGACTTAAAAACAAAACAGAGAGAGTGGAATAAAGAAAAAATATATAGTGCAAGAAAATACAGAAGGAACATATACAAAGTTAATGTTGGTAAGATGACATAAATCTATAAATAATTATCTTTAGGTTTACTAAGTAAGTGATGCTCCACACACCTTGTATATAAAAATAAATAAACTAAACCTTTTTTTTATTATTTTTAGCTTCCCTTTCCTTCAACACCATATTGAATGGTAAGATTGTCTCGACCCTGCATTTTACAAATCTCGCTCATCACCCCATCCATCATGGCTCATTTTACCGTCCTGCAACATCACCATTAAATTTGGCATCCCATTTTTAAATCCAGTGCCCCCTCTAAATTGAGAACCCTAACTACAAACTCTGTAATCATAGCATACCTCATGCTATCAATATGGATTCGAGTTCCTCCACCGTGGATGCATCGTCTGCCATCGCCCCGGATGCCATAGCTTCACAAGAGAATTTAAGGGAGAGAAATCACATAAGAGATAGGAGAGAACACGTCATGTGAAGTAGGCTAATTAGTATCTACACGTGGAGATAGAATTACAGAGGGAGGGATGGGCCACGATGAGTTCCCTTCGCGCGAGATGTGTGCGATCGACACCGTCCTTTGTACCGTTTCAGCATTGTTACATACTTCTCCTCCATGAATATGTTCACGGAAGATCCGGGAGCTCACAAAAATCTTGTGGATGGTCAATTATGTTGGTGTACCAAAGGCCTGAACTGAAACTAAATAATGCGTAAGCATGCACGGTGACACTAACAGCCAGACTTCCAGCAACAGACCGTGCCTGAACCCTGAACATTTCGCGTATCTGAGTCCAGATTTGGCGACACCCGGTCTAGGACCACTCTACCCTCGATCGCTAGCCTTTGGCACCTACCTACCGCGTGGTAAAAGCCCCCAGCTGGCCGCACCGCACGTCCGGCTTTGGCGCCCCGCTTGCCGCCAGCCCTCCACCAAGTGTTCCAATGCGAGTAACTCATGTGAACTGTTGTCCGTTGTGCCTACGCCGGAAGTAGCAAAACGCCACGGCATGCCCCACGTGGATCTTCCTTGGGCCTCGGCGCTATCGGGGACGACCAACCACCTCTAGATTAGGTTGCCAAAACAATTTTTTGTCACGTGCGCCGTATTTTCCACAGAGCACGCGGCCGGGCAGCCATGCTCCACGAGCGGCACCCTCGGAGCTCGCCACTGTGGCCAAAACAAGGACGAGACGGATTGATCATGCTCGGCCATGAATCCACTGAACCATTCGTGCGTGCCACCTGCCCATTCGCATCGGGATACCGCATATACTGGCGGCCGATCACTCTCTGTCCCTTGTCCCAATGTTCATGCGTGTGGCGTGTTAAAGTGGAAGTGCCACGCCTGTTTATCTGCAAGTGGTTTGTGTATTTTTTGTACCTAGGACTTAAAAAGAAAACAGAGAGAGTGGAATAAAGAAAAAATATATAGTGCATGAAAATACAGAAGGAAGACATACGGAGTTGATGTTGGTAACATGAAACAAATCTATAAATAATTATCTTTGGGTTTACCGAGTAAGTGTTGCTCCACAGACCTCATAAATAAAAATAAGTGAACTAAACATTTTTATTATTTTTAGCTCGCCCTTCCTTCAACACCATATTGAATTGTAACATTTTCTCAGCCCTGCATTTTACAAATATCTCACTCATAACCCCATCCACCATGCCTCATTTTACCATCCTGCAACAGCAACGTTAAATTTGGCATCCCATTTTTAAATCTAGTGCCCCCACTAAATTGGGAACCCTAACTATAAACTCTATAATCATAACATACCTCATGGCATCACTACGGATTCGAGTTCCTCCACCATAGATGTACCGCCTGCCATGCCATAGCTTCACATGAGAATTTAAGGGAGAGAAATCACATGAGAGATAGGAGAGAACACGCCATAAGAACTAGGCAAATGAGTATCTACATGTGGAGATAAAATTATAGAGGGAGTGATGGGCCACTCTAAGTTCCCTTCTCGCGAGATGTGTGCGATCCAAATCGTCATTTGTGTCATTTCAGCATTGTTACAGACTTCTCCTCTGTGAACAAACTTCACAGACGATTCCGGGAGCTCACAAAAATCTCGTGGACGCTTGTACCCAAGGCCAGAACTGAATCTAAAACAATGCGTAAGCGTGCACGGTGACACTAACAGCCAGACTTCCAGCAACAGACCGGACGTGAACCGTGAACATTTCTCGTATCTAAGTCCAGGTTCGGCGCCACCTGGTCTAGAACCACTCTACCTCGCTCGCTAGCCTCCGACACCTACCTACCGCGCGGTAAAAGCCCCGGCTAGCCGCGCCGCGCGTCCGGCTCCAATGCCCCGCTTGCTGCCAACCCTCCACAAAGTGTTTCAATGCGAGTAACTCATGTGACCTATTATCTGTTGCGCCTACGCTGGAAGTGTCAAAACGCCGCGGTGTGCACCGCGTGGATTTCCCTCGGGCCTCGGCGCTAAAAGGGGACGGCGCCACGCGGGCTGTGAGCTCAAATTCCACCCACCACATCCAGATCAGTTTGCCAAAATAGTTTTTGTCACGTGCGCCGTATTTTTCAGAGAGAACGTGGCCGGTCTATCGTGCCCCACGAGCGGCGCATTTAGAGATCGCCACGGTGGCCAAAACCAGACCGAGACAGATTGATCATGCTCGGCCGTGAATCCGCTGAACCATTCGTGTGTGCCCCCTGCCCAATCGCATCCGGATACTGCATATACCAGCGGCCGATCACTCTCTGTCCCTTGTCCCAGTGTTCATGCGTGTGGCTTGTTAGCGTGGCGTGCCCGTTTATTTGCAGGTGGTTTGTGTATTTTTGTATCTAGGACTTAAAAAGAAAACAAAGAGAGTGGAATAAAGAAAAAATATAGTGCATGAAGATACAAAATGAAGATATTAGGAGTTGATGTGGGTAAGATGACACGAATCTACAAATAATTATCTAGCGAGTAAGTGCTGCTCCACACACCTCATAAATAAAAATAACATTTTTTATTATTTTTAGCTTCCTCTTTCTTCAACATCATATTGAATGGTAACATTGTCTCGGATCCTGCATTTTACGAATCTCTCACTTGTCACCCTCATCCACCATGCCTCAACACCGTCAAATTCGACATCTCATACCTCATAAATAAAAATAATATTTTTTATTATTTTTAGCTTCCCCTTTCTTCAACGTCATATTGAATGGTAACATTGTCTCGGATCCTGCATTTTATGAATCTCTCACTTGTCACCCCCCGTCCACCGTGCCTCGACACCGTCAAATTTGACATCTCATTTTAATTTCATTTTTCCGCTCTAAACTGGAAACCCTAACTATAAATTTTATAACCTTAACATACTTGATGCCATCACTGTAGATTCGAATTCCTCGATGTACCGCCTGTCATCTAGCTTTACGAGAAAATTTAAAGGATCACATGAGAGATAGGAGAGCACGTCATAAGAACTTGGCTGTATCTATACGTGGAGATAGAATTATCTCCGGCGCCCCGCTTGGGGTCAGCCCTCCACCAAATGTTCCAATACGTGTAAGGCCCTGTTTGGTTCCTTGTACTAAAACTAAAAGGGACTAAATTTAGTCCTAATAGAGACTAAAGATCCAAGCTATAGGGACTAAAACCCATCTTAGGGACTAAAATGTTTTAGTCCCAAATTGAGACTAATTGGGACTAAAACCCACTCTTTCCACCACCTACCCCTCTCTCTCTCATCCCCCAGTCCATCCAGCTCCCCCACCGCCGCCCGCGCGCCGCTCCCTTGCCGCCGCCGCCGCCCGCGCGCCGCTCTCTCGCCGCTGTGGTTCGCCCCCACCTATGCGCCGCTCCCTCACCGCTGCAGGTTGCCGAGCTCGAAGAGGCTGCTGGGGATGGGCCCCTCGAGTTAGGGACGTCGCCGCGGAGCGAGTTGGTGGAGAGGTCGAGGTGCGCGAGAGCGGGCAGCGCGCCGGCGGCCGAGAAGTCCCCCTGCTCCGCCGCCTCTCGCCTCCCGCGGCCTCGATGTGCACGCCGCCGGCGCTCGGGATCGGATAGGTACTATAGGAAGGGTAGAAAGGTCTTTGCATGTGGAGTTAAAGATGTTTTAGTCCCTTTTAGTCCTGGGTTCCAAATAGCAGTTTTAGTCCCTTATGGACTAATTTTAGTCCGAACAATTTTAGTCATAAGTATCCAAACAGAAGCTAACTCCTGTGATCTACTGTCTGTTGCGCCTAGTACGCCGGAAGCGCCAAAACCCCGCGTGGATCTCCCTCGGGCCTCGGCGCTACACGGGGACAGCGCCGCGCAACACAGCCTACCTACGTGCGTGGTGCGTCCCACGAGACCTCGCGGATCAAACGGGCCACGTTAGTTGAGGAGCCGTGCGTCCCCGTCTCTCCTCCCCCGTTGATCCCCTCCAGTCGGGTAGATAAACCCTTCACGGGTGGCGGCGCCGCAGAGGATCCGCGGCAGGTTGTTGCGCTGGTGGCCTGGTGGTCGAGGATTTCTGCGCCCTCACCCATCCCACCACCACTTCAAAACCCGCTCCTCTCTCTCCAGTCTCCCTCCTCCGCCCTCCTCGCGATTGCGGCGACAAGGCGGCGAGAGAGAGCTCTCTCCCTCCCTGGATAAGTGGGGGAGAAGTTGACAGAGAGGAGAGACGGAGGACCAGGAGCCGCGTCGAGCTAGAAGCGCCGCCGCCGGCCATGGCGACCGCGGACCGCACCAGGAGCTTTATGAAAGACGTGAAACGCGTCATCATCAAGGTGAGTAATGAATCGTCCGATTGGCGCCGCCGGCTGACCTGTTAGATCTAAATCCTTTGTGGATTCGTGGGCGGTTTTTTTTCTTTTCGGTGCTGTTTGCATTGCGTTGTTTGTGTTCTGCTGCATTCTTTAATCTTATTTTTTTGGATCGTAGCGCGAATAATTCTGGAGTAATCGTGTTCGATTTTGGGTTCTCCTCGCATGGATTAGTTATGAGGCAGGAGGGTTTTGTTTGGGGTTTTAGATTTTGCTTCCTTCACTTTACTTAAGTTAACAGTGCTTGAGCTGATGGGTGATGGCGAAGTTGGTACATATCGCGACGTTTGTTGACTCCTATATTTAGTAGTCATATATAATCTGTGTTAATTTGTTATGATTTCTATCGGATGGGAGATGCGTGGAGAAGCCATCGTATCTAAATTCCGATGCCCTCGCCAGTTCTTTGATGCCTTTCATATGTGATATATACGTGTTGCTCGAATCCCCTGTGCATTTTCCTCTGTTTTTGTGGGGTAATATTGGGAGCAGGATTAGTCTATGGAATTGAAGGAAAATAACCATGCTGGTCTCTTGGAATTAAAAAAAAAGCATGTTTTTGAGCCTAGATGGCGAGCACTAGTGTGCCGTCCCACCACAAAGTTGGCAGCTTTTGGCAAGTATCTATCCGTCTGAGGAATCAGGCTGGATCTCCTCCATATTTGGGTGATTACAACTGATTCTTACCTTTTGCATGGCAGGTGGGCACTGCAGTTGTCACCAGACATGATGGGCGATTAGCTTTGGGCAGGCTTGGAGCTCTGTGCGAGCAGGTAACAATTCTAATCTGAACTTTAAGAATGTTCTGACAAGCAGTGAGAAGTCTGTGAAAGATTCTTAGCCAAATATTTGGATGTAGGTGAAGGAACTGAACACTCTTGGATACGAGGTGATTATGGTCACCTCAGGTGCTGTCGGTGTTGGGAGACAGAGGCTCAAGTACCGGAAGCTTGTCAATAGCAGCTTTGCTGATCTGCAAAAGCCACAAATGGAGCTGGATGGAAAGGCTTGTGCTGCTGTTGGTCAGAGTGGCCTCATGGCTCTTTACGATATGTTATTTACCCAAGTGTGTTTGTTAACTTGCCATTGAAATTCATTTATAAAATTATGCACCTTGCTCATCTGTTTCTAATGTCAAACTTCTTGTGATACAGCTTGATGTGTCCTCTTCGCAACTTCTAGTGACAGATAGTGATTTTGAGAATCCAAACTTCCGGGAGAGACTCCGCGAAACTGTTGAATCACTGCTAGATCTAAAAGTTGTACCAGTGTTTAATGAAAATGATGCTATCAGCACTCGAAAGGCTCCATATGAGGTGCGAGCTGTACCATTCAGTAATTTGTACATTTGGAGTTTTTTTTCATTCTTTTAAGTGTTATGCTATGCTATTATTCATTTGGACCTTAATCAATGTCTGTTGACAAAAAACAAGTTTCTGTATAGCATTAAGAGTTTTAGCATTTTTACTGTGATGCTAACCATCAATTTCTTTTTCTTTTTGCAGGATTCATCTGGTATCTTTTGGGATAATGACAGTTTAGCAGGTCTGCTAGCAATTGAACTTAAAGCCGATCTTCTTGTTCTACTAAGTGACGTGGATGGCCTCTACAGTGGTCCACCGAGTGAACCTCAATCAAAGCTAATACATACCTACATTAAGGAGAAACATCACAATGAAATTACATTTGGAGACAAGTCGCGTGTAGGTAGAGGAGGAATGACAGCTAAAGTGAAAGCCGCTTTTGTGGCTTCAAACAGTGGCACACCTGTTGTTATTACAAGGTAATGAAACCATTTTCCGCTCTTTTATATGCTCCTATTTGATCTATGTGCATCAACTTTCCCTGCTACATGCAAAACATGTGGCAGGTGGTGATGGATGAAATGTTGTCTTGCTTTCAGATAGTTTTAATAATGTTAAAACTATTCTGCAGCATGCCCTCATTGTATATTTTTTATGTCCTACTATTTGACTCGTGTGCCACTTACATCTGAATTTAGAATATTTGAAAAGAACAATCACTTTTCACTAATTGGATGCCCCTCATATCTTACACTGTATCCTTGCTTATGATGTTCCATGGTTCAGCATATTTTGGGTTTATTTTTAAATTAGCAAGCATTATCATGAAATTTTTATACCTACAAGGTTTTCTATAGTTCAAAACCAAATAGTAAGCTTGTGAAAGTAGAGTTCATTTGTCCCTGGATAGAACGAGTAAAGTGCATATGCTGCAAGT
Source organism: Echinochloa crus-galli (assembly GCA_900205405.1). Lineage (NCBI taxonomy): Eukaryota > Viridiplantae > Streptophyta > Magnoliopsida > Poales > Poaceae > Echinochloa > Echinochloa crus-galli. The sequence continues at coordinate 506,421 of OAMR01000197.1, read as the reverse complement.
TATGTTTGTCTCCACAAAATATGGTTCAGAGGCTTAACTTTGTTTTTATTCTTGAAGTGGATTTGCATCTCAGAGTATTGTTAGAGTTCTCCAAGGAGAGAAAATTGGTACTCTCTTTCATAAGGATGCAAGTTTGTGGGAACCATCCAAGGATGTTAGTGCTCGTGAGATGGCTGTTGCTGCAAGAGAATGTTCTAGGCATCTACAGGTATGCTATCCGTTATCTCAGCATAATGCCAACTATTTTCTTTTTATGAATTCATACTAATTCTGTGCGCATCTGAAACAGAATTTGTCATCAGATGAGCGCAAGAAAATATTGTTGGATGTTGCAGATGCTCTAGAGGCAAATGAGGAATTAATTAGAACTGAGAATGAAGCAGATATTGTCACAGCACAAGACGCTGGATATGAGAAATCTTTGGTTGCTAGATTGACCCTGAAGCCAGGAAAGGTAGATGCAGTAGTTATTTCCACACTACAGGTATGTTATCTGTTATCTCAGCATAATGCTCAACTATTTTCCTTTTATGAATTCATACTAATTCTGTGCGCATCTGAAACAGAATTTGTCATCAGATGAGCGCAAGAAAATATTGTTGGATGTTGCAGATGCTCTAGAGGCAAATGAGGAATTAATTAGAACTGAGAATGAAGCAGATATTGTCACAGCACAAGATGCTGGATATGAGAAATCTTTGGTTGCTAGATTGACCCTGAAGCCAGGAAAGGTAGATGCAGTAGTTATTTCCACATATATTACGACTGCAGTTAGATAGCAATTTCATGTTACTTGTGAACTTTTTTATTTGAATTTATGGCGCATTCTTTTTTTATGCTACATTTTGATCTGATTCAGCTTTTATTTCATCATTTTCAGATAGCAAGCCTTGCAAAATCCATCCGCACTCTTGCGAATATGGAAGACCCTATCAACCAGATACTCAAAAGAACAGAGGTGGCTTCTTATACTAACTTTAAACTCTAAGAAAGAAGGCTGCCATTTTTTTCGTAGTTATTAATATTGCACCTGCAAGTACTGTAACCCAAAGAGTGCAATTTCAGGTTGCCGAAAATTTAGTTCTGGAGAAAACATCTTGCCCTTTGGGTGTGCTCCTGATTGTTTTTGAGTCCCGGCCTGATGCCCTGGTCCAGGTATTTTCTTATTATAATTTACTACAGTTACTTTTTCCTGATGTGCCTTAAGCATGTTGTCATACCTAGGCATATTAGTAATGTAGCTTTAAGCTTTGATACCGTTTTGCAGATTGCATCGCTAGCAATTCGAAGTGGTAACGGCCTTCTCCTAAAAGGTGGAAAAGAGGCCATGAGATCAAACGCAATACTGCATAAGGTATTATGCTGTGTGCTTGTAGGATATATTTAATATGGCATGCTTAGTTTTGTATACTAAAGCATATTTTTTCTTGTAGGTTATAACTGACGCCCTTCCTGACAACGTTGGTAAAAGACTTATTGGCCTTGTTACATCTAGAGATGAGATCGCTGATTTACTAAAGGTGATTGTCTGATAATATTACGAAAATAATGACTTTACAAATATGACTAAACTCATAAGACACTGCCATCATACACTGTACAGCTTGATGATGTTATTGATCTTGTCATCCCAAGAGGTAGCAATAAGCTGGTCTCACAAATCAAGGCATCAACTAAGATCCCTGTTCTTGGCCATGCAGGTAAATATATCTCTAACATTATTTTCGGTACAAACAATTAGCTAGATTGTTAAAGTCGACTGTTGTTTGTATATTTTTTATGCAGATGGTGTCTGTCATGTATACATTGACAAATCAGCTAACATGGAAATAGCAAAACGAATTGTGATGGATGCCAAAATTGATTATCCAGCAGCCTGCAATGCAATGGTATTTATCTAATTTGGTATAAGCTATAGTATTTAATGCATTTCCTTTTCAACTTCAACTGCGCATGAATTTCTTGTTGCATCTTTAATTTAAGATAACCATATAAATAACCTTTATAGAAGAGTGTGCTCAGACTTGAGCTAATCAGTTTCTCTCTCTAAACTTCCTATAATTTTGTCTTTTCTATTTTCAAAAGAAATCTGTTCATAGCAGATAATTATAGATGTAAATGTCTTCCTTGAGTCACTGTCAAGGCGTTAACCTTTCCTCTCTTGAATTACCTTGTTATACAGCTAAATTTTGATATTAATATGATGATTCCTTGTAAGCAAACCTTTTTTCTTAAAAACAAATTTACATGCAAAGTAAAACATTTTGGTAGTTATGATATTTTCTTTAGCATAACTCATTTAATATGCTACTCGTTTTTCTAAAGTCAGACACCACTATTTGTTTGAAATAAATAACATATTTGCCTTTTTTTCTGCAGGAAACATTACTTGTTCATAAAGATCTTATAAAGTCCCCAGGTTTTGATGACATACTGCTATCCCTAAAAACAGAAGGTTTGTTTTTCACTTTTTACTTGCTCAACCTACAGTACATAACGGCTCTTATACATTTATCCTTTCATTGTTGTTCAAGATTCTTTTTTGTTGAGGAATGCTTTTGAAATTCTCCTGATATACTTCTATTGAACAAAAATATAAGTTGATGGTGAGTACATGGAAAGAACCATATTTGTGGAAAAGAAACAAAAACAGCACAATGCCTGAAGCAGCCCAATTAATGATATCCAATCCTTTAGCTGTTTGTATTGTTGTTGACAGATACCTGGATCTCTTGTATCTTGATAATTTTTTGAAACTTTGGATACATCATGCTTTATTGAGCTCATGTAACCTCATTTGCACTTCAAAGCATATGAAGCCGTGTAGGCCTGTCCAAGAAACTTGTGTATTGTTATGGAGTGGCTATTTGTCCATTGCTTTCAAATTTTTGTTCCATTGTGCTTAGAATGAAAAATATAATGTACTGCAGGAGTTGCTATTTATGGAGGGCCTGTTGCACATGAAGTGCTGTCCATTCCAAAAGCAGATTCATTCCATCATGAGTATAGCTCTATGGCCTGCACAGTTGAATTTGTTGATGATGTACAATCAGCAATTGACCATATACATCGTTACGGAAGGTACGTTGTGCTGTTCTATGATCTCACTTCAATTATTAAAATGTAATAAACCTTAGATTCAGTTTAACTTTCTTTATTTGCTGTCTTCTCATTTCAGTGCACATACAGATTGCATTGTCACCACAGATAGTAAAGTGGCAGAAACTTTTCTGCATCAGGTTGATAGGTATGTTTAAACATCAGCACCCCTTCTCTTTATATTCATTTTTTACTATTATGCAATTATTGTTAACATATGCTTTGTTTGTTCTATTACTGTATAGCAGGTTTTTCCTGAATTGATTGACGATTAGGTACCTAACAAATGTTATGCTTTTCTTTTATTATTACAACAGTGCTGCTGTCTTTCACAATGCAAGTACAAGATTCTCTGATGGGGCTCGCTTTGGATTGGGTGCAGAGGTACTTCCTCTTTTTTTTTCTTTTTTCTTTTTTGCCCTTTTTTGGTTATTGAAGTATGGGAATATTTTGAGTAGATTGGCATCAGTAACTTTATATGTTGTAATTTACCGTTTGACTTCACATTTGAACTCTGGATTGTCTTCAATAGGTTGGCATAAGCACAGGACGCATTCACGCTCGTGGACCAGTGGGTGTTGAAGGTCTCTTAACAACTCGTTGGTAAGTAACTTTTCATCCAACCTCTATCCTTCAGTTATTCTTCGATTTGCTTATCTCCTCTATTGCCTATGAATAACCATGCAACCACGTGCCAATGTTAATCTGTAGGATCATGCGTGGGAGTGGGCAAGTGGTGAATGGTGACAAGGATGTTGCGTACACCCATAAGAACCTTGCTTTGCAATGAGGTAAGTTATGATTAATTTGCTTGTAAAGCTGTTGCATGTCATATTTCATACTATTATATACAGTAGGGGTTAGAAGTGAACTCATCCTATGCAACTCTGCAGGTTGGTTCTGAGCTTGATAAGGATTCAGTGTTTATCCAGTGGAGTCTGATGGTTTCATCAGACAACAAGCAGAGAATGGTGAATCCAGTGGAGTCTGATGGTTCATCAGACGACAAGCAGAAAATGGTGAATCTTCTGGACCTTGAGGACGGTGGATCAATAGACTGCATTGGTCATTGTTGTGCAAAAGAACATTATTGCGGCGTTTCGGTAGGTTATTCTGTATGAAATTTGAGAGTGGAGGCTCCGGCCTCCCCATTGTTAAAATAAAGTAACCTCGTCTAGGAGTAGAGAGAGCGCACTATTGTACCGAAGCTATGCATAGATTGAAACCATAGAACCGGCATTGTTAATTGGTTTGTTTTGGTCTGATGGAACCATACAATGTGGTAATTCTTGCGTCGACTTTGTTTGATATTATCGTGATTCTTGCTGCTCTTAGACATCCTATTGTTTGATATTTTCATCTCATGAAATTGCCCGAATCTTAAGATTGAGGAATCTCGAGCTTACCCAACTTTAAGAATTACGGAGTACTTCATGGCCGCTATTTCTTAGGGCAACCTGGTTTGACTAGTCAAAATCGTTGTTCAAATAACCTTATTTTTAGCGGAGTATGAGTACACCGGCCTGATTTTTAGCGGAGTCTGAGTACACCGGCCTGATTTTATCGTATCACCTTCACTGCTTTAAAATTAGGGCTGTTACATTCATTACTTTAAAATTAGGGATGTTACATATATAGACTTCTCCAATCGGCAATGATCAGCTGAATTTTAGTATATCCCGTCACTCACTGATCTTTATCCACGACCCGAGCACAAACAAACACTGCTACACAATCAGCACCCGGAAGTTTTCTTCAGGCATGCTTTGGTCAAATTCTACACCACGAGCAAGCTCAGTACACGCGGCAGCGATGGATCACCGATCAATGATGCCACCATCAGCCGACTACGCGACCGGCGGCCAGTGCTTGGGGTCCTTGGACGTGTCGAGGGACGTCGGCGGTATCCACTGCCAGAATGCGGCCGGCGGCGGGTAGCTGGGGTAGGGGACAAACTTGCCGGCCTGGGCAAACGCCGCCGGGTGGAACGATGGTGCGGCAGCGGCGGCAGGGTGTGGGACGAAGGGCACCGGAGCGGCTGCGGCGCTGACGCCCTTGAGCATCTGCTCCAGCCTCTCCCTCTCGGCCTTCAGCCTCGTCTTCTCGTCACGCAGCTCGGACTTCTCAGCCTGCAGTCACACATGAACCATGAAGTCTCTGAACTTATGATATATTGTACTTCAGAGTTCGTTGGAATGACACCCAGGAGCTGTGGTTCAATACCTTGAGGCTCTTGATGGAGTCCTGGAGCGATTCATTTGATTGCTTGAGCTTCTGGGCCTCAGCACGCAGCTGGCCCAGGAGACGGGCAGCGTCGCTTAGAATGGCGACTTTGTCAGCCTTTGGCGGCTTCCCGGGCTCCAAGATGGCACAGAGCTCGTTGAACCTGGAGTAGTACATCAAAGGACATTGTTGAAGATGACCGACCATACTCGTGTTAAGCGCTGAACATGTCTACACTGTGGGAGGTTCATATTGGCCACTGAAAGTCTGAAATCTGAGACGCACCTTTCGTTGAGCCTGTCTCGCCGGAGCTTTTCACGGCAAGCCTTGGTGCCGGGTGCGGCGCTGGACGCCGGGCGGGATCTGCAAAGAAGAAAGTCAAATAAGAAACCCCGTCAAATTATGCTCATGGACTTAGGGCAACAGAATTGGTCCTAGAGTTTGTGATAGCTCCCAGCGACTGCGATGTGGACACTTTCTACTTTCTGGCAACATTTTACTAGTTCTAACTCTGACTGGTACCAGACTACCAGTGAAATCGACCCAAGATCATGGATTGGCACATGACATAGCCCCCAAAATGGAGTCTAATTATGAGACGGCAAATTTGGTAGGTGTGGCTGCAATTAATACTGCGTATTTTCCGCAACATCATAACCTGAAAACGCGTAATCCGCTAGAACGATAAGCTTTACATCTAGAACAGACTGCCGATTCCCCAACTACTACTAGTAGTCCTGCTTTCCTTCTCAACAAATATCGGAGAACTGCTAATTAAACACTAGTAACTAGTAACAAACAAGCAACACCCCAAACTAGCCGTGAATCATTCATGATTATGTCAGGGCAAGCTCCATGTCTGGCAAAAATCACCCAGCCCAACTACCGAGGTTAAGATCAGCTGGAACGAAGAAGGTTACCTCTTCTTGGCGCCGGCGTTGTCCTGGACGCCGTCCTCCTTACTGGGAGCATCGAACCCCAGTATGACGCTGCAAATCAAACCAATCAGGCACCGGCACCACCAACAGCTAGCCAAGCCAGCAACCAATCACGAACCCGCCGAAGCATCAAAGAAGTAGAGCTCCCTGGCTACTCACCTGGAGACGGCCGGGTCATCGACCATGTAGATGAACTCGGAGCCCTGGATCTCCTCCTCCACCAGCCCGTAGTCCAGCAGCCACCCGCCGGCCTGCCCCCCGCAGCTGCTCATCGCGCGCGCACCGGCAAGATGTTTGGGAGCGGAGCGAGCGGGGCGCGGGGCGAGCACGAGCCCCAGGCAGGGAGAGGGAGAGGGAGAGCCTTTGTGCCTTGCTCGCTTCGCTTGCCGTGTGGTGGATCGCGTGCCGCGCGTGCTTGCTCTTTCGCTTGAGGCGCTTGTGCCTTTGCCTGCCCCTCCCCACGCTGCCGCCCGCCTACCCTTTTGCCTTTTGGCGCGTCTAAACAACACGCAACGTGATGGGGTGGCTTTTCGCGAATAGAATACGGGGCTGGGTGCGGATGGGGGTCGCGTCGCGTGGCTTGCTCGGCTCTGGTGGCTGGGGGTGGGCGCGCCGGAGGCGTGTGGAGCTGAGCCGGGTCGCGTGGGCGTGCCCGCGTCACACGGCACGGCACGGGGGACCGACCGACCGGACGGGATCACCGTTTCGGAGCCGCGGCGTCCCGAGTGGCCGCGCGGGGGTCGAGATTCGGAGGCCCCGTCCCCGTCGATCGGCTGAGCTTTTGCTTTGCTTTGCTTTCAGCGGCGCGGCGGTGATGGTAACCTAACCACGGCGATAAAAAAGCCATGATGAAGGGGGGCCGTTACACGGTGATGCACATGCGCGAGGAGGAGGAGCACAGCAGAGTCAAAGATACCCGGCGGACGGTGCTGCGGATGCTGTTGCGCTGCTAGGCTAGTGTAGCCGCTGCCTTTCTACGTATAGATCGTGTCACCGTGAGCGCTAGTGCGCCACGATCGCGCCGTCGCTCTCCTGCTACAGGGCAGGGCAGACGGACCTGTGGCGTTTGGTGTACAGTTAGGTCTCCTTTCAATACGCAGTGAAGATATGGAGCTGCAATGCAAAGACGTGCACAGCACCCACGGCCAAAGTGCCAAGCTATGCAAAGAGATCGGCAGGGATTCAGTAAACACAGTACCTTTTCCTTGAAACAACCATATTAAGAATGAATTATATGAATGGTACTTCTCCTAAAGTACACCGTGGATCTGAAGTTAAAAAGAAATTTCAAACGTTTGAAGCCATACGTATTTTTTTTCTACACAACGTTTTCTCCTTTTTCCGCAAAAAAAAAGCTCCCTTTTTTCTGTGGAACACATCAGTGCCTCTTACATATAAGGAAATTGTGCTCTTGGATTCGGTTTCTGTGAGAATAGTCATCTATTACCTGAGCTGATAAGGATTTTGCCATTTTGGTATGCTCCAACGAGTGATTCTTTCCCCCCACGAAGAGTATCAGTAGATGATAATGTGCCCCTTCCATGTTCTCATGCTCCCATTTCCAAAATACCATCAAAATGTGCACGAAAAAATCAACCAAAAATATGAATGAGTGGATCATGCAAAGATTCATGCTCATGCAAAATTTGGGAATGAAAACAATTTTGTTTAAGGAGAAACAAAAAAAAAGATAATTCAGCATGTCAATAGGTGTGGGTTCTGGATCTAAAAAAAATAGTGCACCCGACACAATAAATATGGTGATTTTATCTTTTTTTTTTGTTTCTCCCTGCATAAAATTATTTTTATATACTCAAATTTTGCTTGATCATTCATCTTTGTATCATATACCATTTTATATTTTTGTTTGATATTCTCGTGCACATTTAGTGGGAGTATGGGAACACTGAGGAGGTTGGAGCAGGGGAGATGTTCTCAAGTATCAGTTTATGGGAAATAGTATGCACTCCACAAGGACCACACCTTATTATTATTATTATTATTATTATTATTATTATTATTATTATTATTATTATTATTATTATTATTATTATTATTATTATTATTATTATTATTATTATTATTATTATTATTATTATTATTGTTGTTGTTGTTGTTGTTGTTATTGTTATTATTATTATTACTACTAATACTACTGAACGCGCGCCTATATTAGCATATATGTCTACCTTATCTCTTTACGAGTATCCCTATGTCCACAAATGTCTCATTGTCAACGGGTATATCGGTTAACACTGAAAAGAATTACTTAGTAACCTTAAATGCAAGGAGTTCGGGTGGGTCAACGACTTGAACGCATGCAGTTTGCTTCTCTCATGGTTTTCTGTTTAATATGGCACAACCAAATCCTTTTTAAATTAACCTTTATTAATTTGTCTTTGTGTACATATTATATTCCGCATGAACGTGTGTTATTCATACTGATATTTTTTTCCATTTCTACACCCCAGAGATTTCAGGCAAAAAAATACACAAGCGTGAACAGATTTTATTTTCTTTTTTCTATTTCATCTTGCATTGTTCTTCAATATAATTTGTCATGGCTAATTAATGAGCATTGCTGGAACATATAGCAAGTGGACACCACTATTTGCTAGATAATGCAGCATCTAAATATGTGCCGTAGGCGTTCCTCTTACAAAGCTAATAGAGAGCGTGGCGACGGCTTTCTCACCTTCTCTTAATCTCAGCTTACAGGAAAGCAACTCCAATGACGACATCGGAGGCTCATAGTGACTCCATGGTTGATACATGAATCTGGGTGGATGATGGGCATCCTCTTTTCCAAACCTAGGACGTCTGGTGTGTACGTGGTGATGACTAACTCATACTGACAACCAAGGAACTAATACTAATTTTCTACTCTCTGTAAAAATCTCAAAACACTGAAGGTGTATGGACAAAACAAAGATCCTTAAACATAATGGTATATCATGTGGACCGAGTAGTATGGAACGAGACCGTACATATATCAAAATTCAGAGATCATAAAAACCTACCACTCCTTGTCTATTTATATGTGCACGGCAAAACTTTTGTCAGTTGCTCAAAGAAAATGAAAACCTGGCCACAAATTATCACAGACGTACGTTTTAATAACTTGCAAGGATAACATATCCAGGAGCGACAATTTTCTATAGCCATACCATTGGTGGTTTTGACAGGATATTTTCCCAGGCAGAAATATGTCCATACGTATCTAGTCTAACTAGTGTGACTGTGACGAGCTTTGTTTTTCCACCAAACGCCTCCCCAGAAACGCTAACAATTCATTTTCTTTACTAGGCCCGTGGCTGGAGCACGCAAGCAAGCCGCAAAGCTCCCCCCACTTGGATTAACATAATCCTCTCGCTTAGCTTCCAGAATCCAGTTAATAATAAACTAACAGGCAGCGCTAGGGGCGCAGCAAGCGGCGTGACCGCGTGTCTGCCACAGTCTTCGTGACCTTTTGGAGACGGGGAAAGGCCATTCATTCCCTGCCCCGGCCAACTTGTCGAGGCCCGTGAGACGGACGGATTAGAGGTACTAGAGTGCTAGGAGAATATTGTTTTTTTTATTTATCCATCGATTCTGCCGAACCATGATTGGTAGAGGGATGGAGCCACGGTTCTTATAATTGACTTGTTCGAGTGGCCACATTGGGAGGCTGCTGTCTTCCCGACGATGCCACTGGGTGATGGAGGATGGCCCGTCAAATGATGCGAAGATTCTCTCTCCCTACAACTGCTATGGTTCATGACGATTCTCTAATCCTTTTCCACGAAAAAAACAAGGTGTTCCGTCATGACGCCGTAGGATGACCGCCTGTTCGTTTGGTCAGTGGCTGGCGCTGGTTTTTGTTGAGAGAAAAACACTGCTAGCTGGTTAGTGGTTGGTGGCTAGCGCTGATTTTCGCTGAGAGAAAAATATTGTTGACTCGCTGGAAACAATCCAGACAAACAGGGCGGACGTTGGTAATGCGAGCTCGTGACATGTGAAGCCCGTGAGAGTTTCTTGGCAAGGAGCGAGAGAGCGAGCTCCGGGAAATTTCTTGCACGCCATTTTCCTTGTGCTGGAGAGACACTGGTGCAGTGGCTGTGTTTAGTTCCCCGTCAAATCATTAAACTTCTTAAAATTCTCTTTTCAAACTTCACTATCTACCTATCATATTAAATCTCTCTCCTCGTGCATGGAACATTAAACATGGGTAAATAAA
>OAMR01000197.1:482345-495856 GCA_900205405.1 Echinochloa crus-galli | reverse complement strand
ATTAATTTGTCTTTGTGTACATATTATATTCCGCATGAACGTGTGTTATTCATACTGATATTTTTTTCCATTTCTACACCCCAGAGATTTCAGGCAAAAAAATACACAAGCGTGAACAGATTTTATTTTCTTTTTTCTATTTCATCTTGCATTGTTCTTCAATATAATTTGTCATGGCTAATTAATGAGCATTGCTGGAACATATAGCAAGTGGACACCACTATTTGCTAGATAATGCAGCATCTAAATATGTGCCGTAGGCGTTCCTCTTACAAAGCTAATAGAGAGCGTGGCGACGGCTTTCTCACCTTCTCTTAATCTCAGCTTACAGGAAAGCAACTCCAATGACGACATCGGAGGCTCATAGTGACTCCATGGTTGATACATGAATCTGGGTGGATGATGGGCATCCTCTTTTCCAAACCTAGGACGTCTGGTGTGTACGTGGTGATGACTAACTCATACTGACAACCAAGGAACTAATACTAATTTTCTACTCTCTGTAAAAATCTCAAAACACTGAAGGTGTATGGACAAAACAAAGATCCTTAAACATAATGGTATATCATGTGGACCGAGTAGTATGGAACGAGACCGTACATATATCAAAATTCAGAGATCATAAAAACCTACCACTCCTTGTCTATTTATATGTGCACGGCAAAACTTTTGTCAGTTGCTCAAAGAAAATGAAAACCTGGCCACAAATTATCACAGACGTACGTTTTAATAACTTGCAAGGATAACATATCCAGGAGCGACAATTTTCTATAGCCATACCATTGGTGGTTTTGACAGGATATTTTCCCAGGCAGAAATATGTCCATACGTATCTAGTCTAACTAGTGTGACTGTGACGAGCTTTGTTTTTCCACCAAACGCCTCCCCAGAAACGCTAACAATTCATTTTCTTTACTAGGCCCGTGGCTGGAGCACGCAAGCAAGCCGCAAAGCTCCCCCCACTTGGATTAACATAATCCTCTCGCTTAGCTTCCAGAATCCAGTTAATAATAAACTAACAGGCAGCGCTAGGGGCGCAGCAAGCGGCGTGACCGCGTGTCTGCCACAGTCTTCGTGACCTTTTGGAGACGGGGAAAGGCCATTCATTCCCTGCCCCGGCCAACTTGTCGAGGCCCGTGAGACGGACGGATTAGAGGTACTAGAGTGCTAGGAGAATATTGTTTTTTTTATTTATCCATCGATTCTGCCGAACCATGATTGGTAGAGGGATGGAGCCACGGTTCTTATAATTGACTTGTTCGAGTGGCCACATTGGGAGGCTGCTGTCTTCCCGACGATGCCACTGGGTGATGGAGGAGGGGGGGCCGTCAAGTGATGCGAAGATTCTCACCTGCTACTGCTATGGTCCGTGCCGATTCTCTAATCGTTTTCCACGAAGAAAAGAAGGCGTTCCGTCATGACGCCGTAGGATGACCGCCTGTTCGTTTGGTCAGTGGCTGGCGCTGGTTTTTGTTGAGAGAAAAACACTGCTAGCTGGTTAGTGGTTGGTGGCTAGCGCTGATTTTCGCTGAGAGAAAAATATTGTTGACTCGCTGGAAACAATCCAGACAAACAGGGCGGACGTTGGTAATGCGAGCTCGTGACATGTGAAGCCCGTGAGAGTTTCTTGGCAAGGAGCGAGAGAGCGAGCTCCGGGAAATTTCTTGCACGCCATTTTCCTTGTGCTGGAGAGACACTGGTGCAGTGGCTGTGTTTAGTTCCCCGTCAAATCATTAAACTTCTTAAAATTCTCTTTTCAAACTTCACTATCTACCTATCATATTAAATCTCTCTCCTCGTGCATGGAACATTAAACATGGGTAAATAAAAAAACTAATTGCATGGTTTTGATGTACACGATGAGATGAATCTTTTGAGCCTACTTAGGTCATGATAGGACAATGTTTACCATAAACAAACGAAAAGTGCTATAGTGCGTTACAGTGTTCGATGTGATATTTTACCAAACTTTTCCTTCTTTTTTTTGAAACTAAACACACCCAGTGTAGGGTGAGTGTCATCTCTAGGCTCTCCACATCATGCGGCTTTCCTCCGGGGCGACGCCGGTATGCGCCTGATATGACTCTACTGGTGATTGACGCGCGCCCAGCGCGCGGCAGACGAGGATGTGATATTATATACTGATGAATGATGAATTTATAGCATAAAAACATTCTGCTATGAACTTATTCATTAGGCTACAGACATGACATCACAAAATTCACAAACAATAATGCTCGTTTACCATAGATATATGTACACCCATATTTCCGTGCACCCCCCATCACTCTATGCATAAAAGAACTCCAAGTCTCCAAAGGTTCAGGGATGCCCAATCAGGCTCTGAGGCATCACAGTCAGCACAATTATCATTGCCAGCCACTTTCCTAAGCAAGTCAATTGGCTAGTCGCAAAAAAAAAAGCAAGTCAATTGGCTTATCTGGCTTCATCAAGCTTGTTCGAGTGATGCTGTGTAGCCCTAGCAGAATGCTCGAAATAACCACTCCCTGAGTTCTTGTCCAGCATGGCAGCATGCAATCTTCACTCATTAAACGTTCAAGTTCTGTTGAGCTACTGAAAGAACTGCTTTCGCTGGCAGTTCGATGATGGCTGCTGCCCTTAGGTCTGAGCAGAAGACGCTGTAAACAAAATATAATTTCGGAAAAACAATTCAGATATATAAATAATTCAATGTATACCACTATAATCACTGACCCATTCAGGGGACTGGGAGCTCAGCACAGAAGCAATGACACCAGTAATTATTTGTGAACATACATACAAGAATCCTCTGATTCAAGTTACAAAATAAAGCCCCAAAACTATACAACAAAAAAATTGAAATGTAGAAGCATCTGAAAGAGAAAATAAAAACACACTCACATCATCAGAAGTAGAGGTGAGGCTCCAGGATGACGATCAAGAAAGAGCATAAGCAGCAGGAAGTAGATGACAGCATGCATGAGAAATACATCGCAATGCTGCAGGATCATAGTTAAAGGCATCCAATTTGACTCTGCTTGAAACTGTGAAAGAAGAAAGTCAGTATGACTATTAATTTTTAGTAAAAAGAAATTTTCATGAATATGACTATTAACTTCAAGGTCACACAGGCCAGCAAAAATCAGAAAATGATTATTGAGTTAAAAGAAAACTTTTGTTGGAGAGAATAAGCATGGAAAAACAAACAGAACTTCCACCATTCAAATTGAAAATTGGAAACTCATTGAATAGACAAAAGCACTGCAGGTAATGCGTATGTAAATTGTAAGGGCAAAATTTGGTAACCATCTGAGTACAAAAGGGCATTTTTTTTTTGTAACGGGGCAAAATGGAATGCTTGTGGGAGAAATAAAAGAATAGCATGCAGGAAAAATAACAATGTAGTCATGCTTACATATATTTACCTGATTCTTAAATTATCCTGAAATCATTCTAGGAAAATTGTTCCCTACATGTACATAGACATTTAGTCACCAGGTGCAGATTAGCTGACTGATTGCAGTGTCAATCAACTAACCACCGAATAGGGTATGGAACCTTGGGTAGTTGGGTAGCTAATCAAGAACATCGACTGTTGTGTGTGTAAACAAAAGTCAGCTGCCTACAATGCAAGAGCCTGGTGACCGTCTTCAGATTATGCATATACATGTGCAAAGACAAAAAAAAGGGGGGATCAGTAAAGAGGCTTCAGGTGACTAAGGTGGACTAACAGAAATTGGATATAACATGACAGCTCAACATTTGACAGTGTGGTATCTGGGACCTTGCCATCTATTTTTCATGAGACAGCATATAATCAATGCTTGTTTTAACGATTAGCACTGAAGGCACCTAGAGTACAGGTTTAACAAATTATTTGCAGGTACTAACAACTACACATGAAAGAATTAAAAGAATCTGTAAGAAAACATGATCACAGAACAATATTTGGCCTAACTGATTGTAGTAATGGCGTCCAAAATCTTTACAGAAGAAAACGTCGGTCACAGGAAAAGAAAGGTATGCAGGAAAAAATAACAGAGGCAAATGTTATGCATTCTGCTAATAATTAACAAAGGGTAAGCAGAGGTTATCTTGTATATGCTAATGCTTCACACCCAAATCAATTCAATACATATACATCAAATGCACAACTCAATAAATCTTTCCCTAGGGACTGAGCTCGAATATCACATGAATAATCTTTACATTATCTTAAGATCAGCAATTGATATTTAAATGGACTAAGTGAGCAACACGACAAACTGGAGCTTTCATGAGCTGGGCAACCAGAGTTGATCTTCTCCACCATGGTGGATCTTTGAATCTCATTAACTCAAGATGCAGTTAGTTCCATTAGGCATGCAAAACAGACTTACCTTGGCATTCCAATTCCGTGCCTAACATACTGCAATGACTTACTGGGTGATTTTTTCCCTACGATTTTTGGTGCACACACCAGGAGATCTCGGCTTTGTCCCTTAGACACATTACATCAAACACCTTGTGAGCATTGGAATGAGCCTAATCAGCCAATTCACATTTCTTGCAAATTTTACAAAAATCTCATGAGAAAATAAAGATTCCTGGTAGGATTAAAGATTCAGGTGCTTAAGTAGCTACACCACGGTGTGATGTCTCATCGGCTAGGTGCTAAATGTGAAATCTTTGTGAGTGGATTAAAGGAAGAATAGAAAGGCACTTAGTACCTTTCTATTTGTCTTCCATCGGCTTTAGGGGACGCCAGGTCATCGCATTTGTCTTCCATCGGAATTAGCCCACGGGGAGACACTCGCTCGCCTGGCCGCCTCGCGCTCCCGCGACGCGGCGCGCCGCCCTGTCCTGCTGCTAGCATCTGCTGCCCGTTGCTGGCGCGGCCGCCGCTGCAAACTCCTCACGCCGCCGCGGGCCGCGCCGCACGCTTGCGTCGTCTTGCCAGGGAGTCACGATGGTTCGAGGAAGGAGGCGAAGCAAGGGAGCGAGAAAAATGCCGTCTGCCCCTGCGGTGGACTGCGAGTTCCATCGGCAGCTGTCGTCAGTCTGCGTGGTGTCGCAACCGGCCGCACGCATCTGCCTTGCCGTCGCGGCCGCCGTTGCCGTCCGCGTTGCTGCTGCCCCATGGCCGCCGGCGCCGGCGCCGGCGCGTGCTGCCGCAACCGGCCGCACGCCTCTGCCGCCGTCGCCGCCAGTGTTGCTGCTGCCCCCATGGCTGCTGGCGCCGCTACAGCCGCTTGTACGGCTGCTGCCAGCATCACCGCTGGCCACCGTGGCCGTGGCCGCCGCGGCGGTCGCCGCCCGCACGGCCGCAACCGCCATCGCTGCCGCTGCCATCCGCTTCGCTCCGGCCCAAGCCTCCGGCGACGGGCCTCCGCTGCGCTTCGGAAGAAGCCCGGCCTATGTCGTGGATGTGGAATTTGGAACATATCCAACAAACTCCACCTTGAGACAAATTCCCTCTTGTAGCATAAATCATCTTCATCTTGAGCAAAATGCTTCTGGTGCCAACGATAGTCACTTGGACTATCCTATCAAGCCGACTAAGCTTGAGCACAGCCCAAACTTAGAAACGGGTACAGGCTTTGTCATCATATCAGCAGGATTATAATGAGTACTGATCTTGCATACATTCAGCTTACCATCTTCGATCACATCACGCACAAAATGATACTTGATATCAATATGCTTAGTCCTCTCATGGAACATCTGATCTTTAGTAAGATAAATAGCACTCTGACTATCACAATATAATGTAATGCAAGATTCAGCCCCACACAGTTCAGCATATAAACCTTTCAGCCAAACCAATTCCTTGCAAGCTTCACAAATAGCCATATATTCTGCCTCAGTAGTAGACAAAGCAACAACTGTCTGTAACGTAGCCCTCCAACTCACAGCACAACTGCCAACAGTAAACACATAACCAGTAAGTGATCTTCTTCTGTCCATATCAGCAGCATAATCTGAATCCACATAACCAATCAGCCCCTTATCTGTTCTTCCAAACTTTAAACAATAATCTGATGTGCCTCTGAGATACCTGAAAATCCGCTTCGCTCCGGCCCAAGCCTCCGGCGACGGGCCTCCGCTGCGCTTCGGCAGAAGCCCGGCCTTTGTCGTGGATGTGGAATTTGGAACATATCCAACAAACTCCACCTTGAGACAAATTCCCTCTTGTAGCATAAATCATCTTCATCTTGAGCAAAATGCTTCTGGTGCCAACGATAGTCACTTGGACTATCCTATCAAGCCGACTAAGCTTGAGCACAGCTCAAACTTAGAAACGGGTACAGGCTTTGTCATCATATCAGCAGGATTATCATGAGTACTGATCTTGCATACCTTCAGCTTACCATCTTCGATCACATCACGCACAAAATGATACTTGATATCAATATGCTTAGTCCTCTCATGGAACATCTGATCTTTAGTAAGATAAATAGCACTCTGACTATCACAATATAATGTAATGCAAGATTCAGCCCCACACAGTTCAGCATATAAACCTTTCAGCCAAACCAATTCCTTGCAAGCTTCACAAATAGCCATATATTCTGCCTCAGTAGTAGACAAAGCAACAACTGTCTGTAACGTAGCCCTCCAACTCACAGCACAACTGCCAACAGTAAACACATAACCAGTAAGTGATCTTCTTCTGTCCATATCAGCAGCATAATCTGAATCCACATAACCAATCAGCCCCTTATCTGTTCTTCCAAACTTTAAACAATAATCTGATGTGCCTCTGAGATACCTGAAAATCCGCTTCGCTCCGGCCCAAGCCTCCGGCGACGGGCCTCCGCTGCGCTTCGGCAGAAGCCCGGCCTTTGTCGTGGATGTGGAATTTGGAACATATCCAACAAACTCCACCTTGAGACAAATTCCCTCTTGTAGCATAAATCATCTTCATCTTGAGCAAAATGCTTCTGGTGCCAACGATAGTCACTTGGACTATCCTATCAAGCCGACTAAGCTTGAGCACAGCTCAAACTTAGAAACGGGTACAGGCTTTGTCATCATATCAGCAGGATTATCATGAGTACTGATCTTGCATACCTTCAGCTTACCATCTTCGATCACATCACGCACAAAATGATACTTGATATCAATATGCTTAGTCCTCTCATGGAACATCTGATCTTTAGTAAGATAAATAGCACTCTGACTATCACAATATAATGTAATGCAAGATTCAGCCCCACACAGTTCAGCATATAAACCTTTCAGCCAAACCAATTCCTTGCAAGCTTCACAAATAGCCATATATTCTGCCTCAGTAGTAGACAAAGCAACAACTGTCTGTAACGTAGCCCTCCAACTCACAGCACAACTGCCAACAGTAAACACATAACCAGTAAGTGATCTTCTTCTGTCCATATCAGCAGCATAATCTGAATCCACATAACCAATCAGCCCCTTATCTGTTCTTCCAAACTTTAAACAATAATCTGATGTGCCTCTGAGATACCTGAAAATCCGCTTCGCTCCGGCCCAAGCCTCCGGCGACGGGCCTCCGCTGCGCTTCGGCAGAAGCCCGGCCTTTGTCGTGGATGTGGAATTTGGAACATATCCAACAAACTCCACCTTGAGACAAATTCCCTCTTGTAGCATAAATCATCTTCATCTTGAGCAAAATGCTTCTGGTGCCAACGATAGTCACTTGGACTATCCTATCAAGCCGACTAAGCTTGAGCACAGCTCAAACTTAGAAACGGGTACAGGCTTTGTCATCATATCAGCAGGATTATCATGAGTACTGATCTTGCATACCTTCAGCTTACCATCTTCGATCACATCACGCACAAAATGATACTTGATATCAATATGCTTAGTCCTCTCATGGAACATCTGATCTTTAGTAAGATAAATAGCACTCTGACTATCACAATATAATGTAATGCAAGATTCAGCCCCACACAGTTCAGCATATAAACCTTTCAGCCAAACCAATTCCTTGCAAGCTTCACAAATAGCCATATATTCTGCCTCAGTAGTAGACAAAGCAACAACTGTCTGTAACGTAGCCCTCCAACTCACAGCACAACTGCCAACAGTAAACACATAACCAGTAAGTGATCTTCTTCTGTCCATATCAGCAGAACCAGACTCAGGTGTGGCCCCATGCATGCACCTGCGGGGGCCTGCTGCAAAATGCTTTGATATCCTGTCCGTCACTTGATGGAGAAGGGTTAGTAACATGGAGGAGATGATGAAAGGGACTGATCAGGGAAGGATGCGAGCAAAGGCTTCCCGGCCAGTGTTGCAGTTGGAGTTGCTCTCAGCTGCCAGGGTAAAAAAAAATGTTGTCTATTACTGTGCTACCAGTAGTACGTACGTATCGGTATGAATTTACTCAATCTCCTCCCTTCGGTAACAATTTGAAAAAAAACATTTAGCACAACATTGATCATGGGATTGTAATATATAAGCTGTCCCTTCTTGACCAAAGACCAATGCAACGAAATTGGCGACAAAAGGAACAAAGGCCCTCTTTACACTACCACACTACCAGAATAGCCCCTATCAGCACCGGTTGGGAAAGGCCATTGGCACCGGTTTTCCCAACCGGTGCTATGTCTCCGAGGCTAAAGGGTGCGACCTTTAGCACCGGGTAAAATAACCGGTGCTAAAGGTGTCCACGGTAGAAAAAAATGAGTGTTACTGCGGGTGCAGCTGCTGGGATTCGAACTCAAGACCTCTTCGCTCGCGTGTGTACCCACCTAACCATCTCACCTATGCAGCGCATGTGATAGGATAGAAGATGCGCTCCTTTTAAAGTAGCATGTGATACCCCCTTTAGCACCGGGTCGTATTTACGAACCGGTGCGAAAGGGTCTTTAGCACCGGGTCGTAACACCACCCGGTGCTAAAGGGTACCCCTTTAGCACCGGATGGTGTTAGGACCCGGTGCTAAAAGGTGAGGGCCTTTAGCACCGGTTTCTAACATCAACCGGTGCTAAAGGTTACCTTTTAGCACCGGTTGTTGTTACCAACCGATGCTAAAGTGTTTCCAGGGCACCCTAATTTTGCACCCGGTGCTAATGCAACATTAGCACCGGGTCTTGAGTGCACCGAGGCATAGGAGGGGGGCGGATGTGAGTTTTTCTAGTAGTGTTAGCTCCTAGTCACATCACCAAACTTTAAAAAAATTTCTCTTCAAACTTCATTATTCACTTATCACATCAAATGCATGGAGTATTAAATATAGGTAAATAAAAAACTAATTACATAGTTTTGATTTACACGACGAGACGAATCTTTTGAGCCTAGTTAGATCATAATAGGCTAATGTTTACCACAAACAAACGAAAAATGCTACAGTATCCGATGTGACTTTTTCACTCCACTTTTTAATCACAAGAACTAAACATCCCAAAACACTTAAACCGGCCCTCTCTTGGTCCCATCATAGCTCATAGGGTACAAGACTAGTACTTTGAACTTCCTCTCAAAAAATCGAAAACACAGCCCCCATATTCCTACCGGTACTACTATCTGAAACTGCATCTAGGCACTTAATTGTTTTGGTGATTTTGGATGACAACATGATTTGTAATTTGACTTGTTTGTCTAAGTATATGAGCAGGATTTTATTCTTACGGATAATTATGAAACATACTTGTTGAGGAATGAGAGCTCATTGTTGGTACAAATGACATAAAAGCAAACAAGTGATGGTAATCCCATACGAGCTTCCATGTACAGACGGTTGTGCTTGTTGGGAGACTTGCTCATAACAGTACGGCAAGACTTCTCAAGAACAGTCTCACGGAAGGAGACAACAGGTGGAGAAACAATGATTTCAGCACCACCCATGAAGTCTTCCTGCAGATCCTTCAGACAGATTTCAAGGTGAAGCTCTCCAGCTCCAGCAATGATGTGCTCACCAGACTCTTCAATGGTACAGAGAACCATGGGATCTGACTTTGCCAAACGCTTCAAACCTTCAACAAGCTTTGGAAGATCAGAGGCAACCTTGCACTGAACAGCAACACGCACAACAGGGGACACGGAGAACTTCATTGCTCTGATTGGGCAGGCATCAACCTCCTTCTCATTGGTCAGTGTAGCATTCTTAGTGATGAACTGATCCAGACCAACCATAGCAACGGTGTTACCGCAAGGAACATCCTCCACAGACTCTTGTTTCTTTCCCATCCAAATAACAGTACGCTGAACGCTCTTCACATACAGATCCTTCTTCTGGCCAGGGACATAGTTGGGACCCATGATCCGGACCTTCATCCCAGTTGCAACCTTGCCTGAGAAGACACGACCAAAGGCAAAGAATCTGCCCTTGTCAGATGCTGGAATCATCTTAGAAACATAGAGCATGAGGGGACCTTCCGGATCGCAGTTTCTGATAGCAGTTGCATAGACATCATCAAGGGGTCCCTCGTACAAGTTCTCCACACGATATTTCTGTGCCTTCGACGGGGACGGAAGGTGGAATATCATCATCTCAAGGAGGGCAGTACTAGCTGGCAGCCAGGTTTGCATGACACGCTTCATGAGAGCCTTGCCAATCAGCTCCTTCTCATCAGCCTTCATTGTCACATTAAGCTTCTGCAGCATAGGCCACAACTTATCCTTCTGATCATTCATGCAGGTGTTGATGATTTGCTTGATTGGCTCATAGCAGAACTGAACAAAACCTCTCTTGCATGTAGCAGAACCAGTGTTCTTTGTGGTCCATTTCTTTGTGGCTGGGTCAAAGAAGTTCTCACCCCAGAGCCTCTCCATCATCTTTGTCTCGTCAACACCAAACTTGGAGGCATACATCTTCGCAAAGTTGGTCAGGGTAAAGGCCCAGCCATGCAGACCAGCAGAGAAAGCAACAGTTCCCTTCTCTGGGTAAACCTGGACGTCACCAAGGAGCTTGTCTTCGTATGTCGCCATGATGACATTGGCGTTCTCGATGACACGGGAGAAAGTCTGGTAGGCTTCCTCACCTTCAACTTGAAGCTCAAGGAAACATCTGTCCATCTTGTTCACAGTGAAGCCTTTGTGGCATTGGTGAATCCGAACTTGGGAAACAAATCATCGTGTCTCTCTATTGGTTTGCCTCACAAGTTCAATTCTAGCATTTATATTTGCTTCCGCCTCGATCTACTTGGTTGTGCTCTATTTGTGTGCAGGGACTTTGTGAACCTGCTAGAAATCACCTACAGGAGCGGCAAAACAAGTTTGGTTTGTGCTAGAACTCGTAGAGGGGGTCATATACATATTTGTGTGTTTCTGCAGGAAACCGGTCTGACCGGTTTGGTAAACCGGTCTGACCGCTTTTGTACTGTGTTGAGTTCCTGACCCCAAACCGGTCTGACCGGTTTGGGAAACCGGTCTGACCGGTTTTGGTACTGACAGTGTGAAAAAGTTTTGTAAATTGCAGATTCACCTATTCACCCCCCCTCTAGGTGACATCAAGGTCCTTTCAATTGGTATCAGAGCTTGGCCTCACATCCAAGCTTAACCGCCGTGAGGAAAGATGTCGACTTCGTGTGAGGTAACCTATGAGCCACTAGCTAGTGACGGCTCAAACTATTCCACTTGGTCAGCTCATGTACTTAATAATCTTAGGGATGCATATTGAATGGTCTCAACAAGAAGAAGCTTGTCTAATAGTTATGGGATAACTTAATTGAAGAAATTAGGATTTCTTTGGGCTTGATCCATGGCTATGGTTATATTCAAATTGGGACATGATTATATCCATATGTTAAGTATTTATAATTTCTCCTTTTTCAGGACAACCACGGCAGTTACTTCGGTTTACCTCAACGGAATTAAAGCATGCATGGAAAAAACAATCTCCATGGGGTTTGGCTTTGACCGATGCAAGGACCATCATAGAAGGCTAGGTGTGTCTCAATGGGCAGTTTCATAGCACGGTTATATAAAAGAGTAAAATGCACTACAGGTCCCTAAACTTGTCCTGTCGTGTCAACCAGGTCCCCAAACTTTAAAAACGACCATTCAGGTCCCAGATCTATGTAAAGAGGTTCATTGGAGGTCCCAAACGCCCACGTGGCTTGACCACCGGTCCAAAAGGCAGCCACGTCAGCACCAATTTTTCATAAACCCCCCTTGCTCATTCTTTTCATCACCATCCAGTCCATCCACTACAGAGTAGCGCGAGCCAGCGATGGGATACCTCAGCAACGCGTCGCCGCCACAGGCACCATCTGCTTCGCCCTGCTCCTCCTTGTCGGCGGCGTTGTGGTCTGGCCCGCGAGCACCGCGGATCGGTCCGTGCCTCCGTGACCGGGATGTCCGTCAACCACGACGGCAACCTGGTGCTCCTCAAGGTGTGGCCACGCCTACGGCGGCGCCGCGCCTGGTCCACGCCCGAGACCGGCGGCCGCGTCCACGGCAGCGGCGCTCTGGCCCAGGCCCGCGACCGGCGGAGGCACGCTGGCCTGCGCCCACGCCCTCGGCTGGCTCCAACGCATGCAAGCTCGCGGCCGGCGGAGGAGCAGCGCTGGACGAAGCAAGCAGCCTCCCCTCCCGGCACAGCCTCGGCATCTCCGCCGGCGCCTCAGCATCCGCGTCAGCCCATTCCCCTTCCCGCCAGCTCCCTTCGTCCCTGTCCCGGACGAGCTCCTCCACCAGTCCCGGAGCTCGGCGAGGTCTCGCCGGGGTCGCGCGTTCTCGTCGGCGAGGCGGTCACACCAGCGGCGGAGCAGCTCGCAGTCGATCTCCGTCTGCTTGAGCTTGGTCCTGGCCTGGCGGTTCTGAAACTACACCTCTACCTGACGCGCGTTCAGCCCCACTCGTCGCGCCAGCTCCTGCTTCTCACCCTGATCCATCAAACGAGAGAAGATTCAGTCGTGATTTTTTTTTAGAATCAGGTTGCTGATGCATCGTGGCTGTTGATTAGTCGATGATGAATCGACTAACGCAAGCGAAGAATCATCTTAATTAACACCTGCTGCTCGCCGCCGGCGGGGCAGGCCGTGGCGCCGGAGCCGGTGACGGCCCGGAGCTGCGTCGAGCTGTACACCTCCGCGCAGAGCAAGCAGACGTAGTCTCCTAGCGTGCGCCGTAGCCAAGGCCGGGGTCGCGCGCCCGCGCCGGGTCTAGCTGCCCGACGCCGTAGACGAGCTCGCCGCCGGTCTGCCTCGTCGTGAGCCTCCGGCGACAGCGGCCACCAGGGACCTGTGTTTAAAAGAAAAGATAGGAGAGGGGACTTTTTGCAAGATGACTGCGTCCGGTCAATGTTCTTTCCACCGTGGCACCGCCACCGCCACGTGGGCGTTTGGGACCTCCCATGAACCTCTTTACATAGATCCGGGACCTGAATGGTCGTTTTTAAAGTTTGGGAACCTGGTTGACACGACGGGACAAGTTTAAGGACATGTAGCGTATTTTACTCGTCCCTTAACTATCGTCCGGGAAGTGTTTGTGAGAGAAACACAGATTTTTAGGGACGGAGGGAGTAGAATCTACCACTAGAATCACATAGTACACTGCTCCATCTGTTTTTAAAGTGCATATTACTATTTGAAAAAGGTCAAAACTTTTAAAAATTTGAT
>OAMR01000197.1:436737-453433 GCA_900205405.1 Echinochloa crus-galli | reverse complement strand
ACAAATTCCCAGCCTTAGATGTGTATAAGAGACAGTATTTATAGGGTGGGATGGTCTTACCCCGTTGAGTCGGTTTACAATATGGGATAAAATAGAGTCCTAATCCTACTCAAATTACAGGTCCAAACCGGTCAGACCGGTTTCCCAAACCGGTCTGACCGGTTTGGACTTGTAATTTGAGTAGGATTAGGACTCTATTTTGTCCCGTATTGTAAACCGACTCAACGGGGTAAGACCATCCCACCCTATAAATATAAAGGGCTAAGGCCGATTGAGATATCATCCATCATACAATCCAATCGAATTTATCTTATTTATCTTTTTATCTTATTTACCGTTTTCTTTATCTTTATGTTCTGCATTACTTTTCTTTCCAACTCCTAGCTCTTCCAATACCTGTATCTTCTGTTCTTCTCTCGTCTCGACGACGTTTGAGGGCGTTCTAGGTGGCCTGCCGATCCTAGAACAACCCTAGACTCTCAAGCTCCGACGGGGTCCCTCCCGAGCTCGAAGTTCTAGGTTTTCACCGTCGCCCTATCAAAAGCGGTCTGACCGGTTTCGTAAACCGATCTAACCTGTTTCGTTCAAGGCACCGGCGACTTCGTTGGCGCGATCTCGTGTCAACAACCACCTTTTCCGAATGCCATAGATCTTCAAGGTAATATCTTTCTTTTTTACAAGAAAGATCGTTAATTCCTCTAGAATCCGTGAAATATTCCTATGGGCTAAGGCTCGAATCCCAGCTTTATTCCACAGCTCAAATCAATTTTGGTGAGGGGCCAAGCTCAAGTCAATTACTACTCCTACCTCGTTATTAGACGGATGGACAAATCAGACGTACACTCGGCGCTTAATACTGCCCCCGTCGTTGGTTGGTTGGCGCACGCATCAACGGCTGATGGATGAACGAGCGGATGAGCCAGCCAGCGAGCGATCGACCTGGCTGGCCCATTAATAATTGGACCCCCAAGTAAACATTCTGGCATCCGCCTGGGTCCCGCCACCGACGCGACGTAACATTGCAACACAGCCCTGGCCCGGGCCCGTCACCCTCACGAGGGCCCTCCTCTGCTGGGCCCCGGGTGTCACCCGCTGACATGCGGGCCACCTCCACCCTCCCCTAGAGGGAGCAGTACAGTACAGTGCAGCGGGAGGGGAGGAGGAGGATTGTCACGTAGATTCCCCGGGATACGGGTGGGCGAGGGCCACGCGCTACGGTCGTCACGTCGAGGGGGGGCGTCAGGTGAAGGGACGCGCGTCGCGTCCCCATAGGTGGAAAGGCTACCGGCTATACCGGCGAGATACGGTCGCCGCGACGCGCTGGTGGATTGGATTTGATACGCGTACAGGCTCAGGGCTGAGCTAGTGGTGCTACACTACTCCTATCCTATGGTGCTTTTGCTAGGGGGGTAGCTAGCTGGGCAGTGTTCTCTGGAGGTGACGTCCCTGCTGTTGCCATTTAACGTCACATCCTTCCATCAGGACAGCGAGATGAGAGAGAGAGACGAGAGAGAGAGAGAGATGTGGGGACTGGGGATGGGGAGGGGAGGGGGTGGGTACGTACTACTGGTACTGGGACTGGACGAAGGAACCAGTCCTCCGTGGCTGAGCTTTTGTTGGTACTTGAGACTTTCCTGTGGCGCCAATGTAGCATCGTCACCGGAGCAGCAGACCGTAGCTAGCCCGGTCCAGCGTACGCACATGTCGTCCTCCTCCGTCCGTCGTCCGTCGTCCTGGGCTACCCATGCATCCGCCTAGTTAAAAACAGGCAGGGCGTCGCGGCACAGTGGGGCAACAGTGCGTGGGCACGTGGACCGGCCGGCTGGCCCCAGGGCGCGGGCTAGCGGCACTGTGCGCCATTGCTGCGCTCCCTGCCTGCGCCCGTGCTCCACCTCTCGTTCATTCATGGCGGCCCTGGCCCTGGCGGGCGTCGTCGAGGGGCCGGCCGGTGCACCGTATGGAGCGAGCTGAGCCAGAGGACGGACACACATGCGGGCGCACGTACGCGGTCGTCGTCCTCGGTTGACTGCTCGCTCAGTGGCTCCACGGGTTGCGGTTGGTGGCGCCGAGTTACTTGATCGCGCTGCGCAGCCAAGCACGGAGTCAATACGTAGTTACGTACGCATCAGCATCAGAGTCACCGTATGGCTTCTGTTTGCATACGTGTACGTACGCGCGCACTGTACTGTACGGGCCTTTCGGGAGGGCCCCCGTGGTCGTACCGGGCGGTAACGGAGATCGCGCCCCGCTGTGGTGGCTAGCGGACGGACGGTCACAGTCACAGACTCACAGCCAGCCAGCCTCCCATGCATCACAGGCTTCACAGGGCGCGACGCTGTCGCTGATGCGCGCGCCGCAGCAGCGCGTCGCTGTGTTCTCCTGCCCCACCGCCGGGCCGGCGGCCATTGGCGCCTTCCTCCTGGCGAGCTGAGCACTTGCGCGCGCGGCAGGTGGGAGAGGCCGGGAGGGGGAGGCCGGGCCCGCCGAGTTAGTGGCGGTCAGAGACAGCATGCAGACACCGGCACGAGGGGGAGCCTGCTGGCACCGGCACACGTTCGCCGCCCGGGCGCGCCGTGGACTGATCGGCGCTAGCTACTGCGGCTGCGACGCAGCGAAGCGAAGCGAAGCGATCTTTTGGTTTTGCTTCAGTGAGCGCCAGGGACGGGACGACCAAGATCGCTGAGAGAGAAGGTGTGGAGCAGTGAGGCACACGCAGAGAGAGGGGCGCCCGAGTTTCCCGTCCAGCCCATGACGCGACCGCCGAGGCTGGCACTGGCAGGCCAGGCAGGCCATGCGGCACTGCCGTGTCCGTGTCTCGTTGTGTGCTTGTGCGTTGCCTGCATGCAGGGGTGCAGGGTCCCACGTGTGATCATCGGCGTACGGCCGTCGTGTGCATGGGGGCACTGCCGAGTGTGGTTAATCGATCGCTTTGGCTATGGGGCTGGGTGTGAGACTGTAAGAGCAGGAACGGAGGCGCGCATGCATGCAGCCGGGGGACCCGTGAGTTCCTCTTGATGAATGATGAATGATGAGAGCGTCTCAGCCATGTTGGAAAAGGTTGGGCCGGGGGACCGTAATTGAACCAAGTAGGTGTTGGATCATTGGCGCCCATGTTGGAAGTGTACTACTAATTCCTAATATAACAATTAGACTAATAGAGGTTTGAACAATTGATTACCCGTATAATGGAATAGAATAATATCCTAATCTGCACATCAGATATAGGAGAGACGTCCCTCCAAATATGGCAGTTTCGACAATCAATTAGAATAAAGTTTTACAAAGTTAATATACATTAATATACAAGATTGTTTTTTGCGACAAAATGGTATTCATTTACTCGTGATCAGGATTACAATCAGACGCAAAAGGTGACCTTGGATGCACGCCACTCGCCCCCAACACACATTCTAGAGTCTAGACACTTGTTTAGCTAGTTCATGAGCTACTGACAGACTCTGCTGACGTGTGAAAAAAGAAAACCTAGACACTCTAGACACACCTTTTAACATACAAGATTGTTCTATCAGTGTATTTGACGTATAGCCGTTGTACATATTTAGCTACATAATAAAAAAATCTAGCATGAGTAAAAAATATGTATATACATATAGAAAAATAATATGCATTGTTGAATACGCTATAGTAACAAAATTGATTCAGAGACGTTAATATCTATATATCAAAACAAAGTCTATTAGATAATGGTGTTCATATATCTAAATAGCTAGTAATGAGATAAAGTTAGCTGAAATCGGGCCACGTAAATATAAATTCATGCCGCATAGGGCTAAAATAGTTTGTTTACCATATAGGCATAGTTTGATACAATTGCTTGTTATATTCATGGTAGTTCTTAGGTGATGAATGGCACTGAATGAATCACTCATAACTTACAGTTTTAGCATTCAGCTTGACATATGCATTCTCATTCCTTATGCCTTGTCCTATTCGATGCAATGCTTAATTTGAACCATACCACATATTCTGAAAGCCTCCTGCCCAGATTAATTACATTGATTAGCGTTGATATTTCTTAGGATCACGAATAAAATCGCAAGGCCACGGATGTACCATTGTTGTAGTACGTCCCGGAAGTATTCGGGCTACTGTTATTTATATTTTCACAAGGGAAGGCGACAGTGAAAAAGAAAATAATTACGTCCATACATATAACATAACTAATATGTGAAAGATATTTTATCTTTATAAAACTTATTTGGTTCGGTTACTTTGTTTTTAGTTTTAATAAATATGTAATAAACATGTGGACCCATAATGACATCAATGATAGCTGATGGTAGGTCGGCCTGTTTAGCCCTTGTTTATTCTAAATTTCACCCTAAAGTTTATTATGAAAAAGAAGATTTTCATCATATCAAAATATCGTCATATGCATAGAGTATTAAATATAGATAAAATTAATAATTAATTATACAGTTTAGCCAAAGTTTAGCTCCTAAATTTAAAAAATTTTAGCTGAAACAATTTGCGTCTATAAAAAAACTAGAAAGTACAGTTCTATCAGCTGCAGAAATGCTCTCACATGTCTGGCTCGCTGAGGCGGAACTCTTTGCTTTGCCGCCTGGTGCAAGAAACTGCCGAACGAGCCGCATGTGGCCGGCCTTTTTCCTCGCTTTCGTGTTGAACAGATTCCGGCCCGGTCCTGAACTCGTGCTCATGTCATGCCGTCTAATCCAGGCTACCAGTGCAGCATACTGCCAGTCGTTCAGTCGGATACGTCGCCCGCCACCATAGCCGTGTTTAGATGTTAGAAATGGATGGGTGAATTTGGGAGTAAGATGTCACTTCGTAATCATTGCGCTACTGTAGCATTTCGTTTGTATTTGTAAAAAATTATCCAAAAATTGATTAATTAGGCTCAAAATGTTCGTCTCGCAGCCCACAATAAAACTATGCAATTAGTTTTTGATTTTATCTACATTTAGTATGCCCATGGTTGTCCGGAGCAGCAGCGGCCGTTACGAAAGCACAAAGGATGCCCGGATAAACTCGCACACGTAAACACCACTGGCACTGGCGCGCTGCCCGGGGGCAGCAGGTAGGAGCGGGTACGCGACAGGGGCCCGGCCTCCTCCTCCTCCAAACTTTACAAACTTTTCATCAGATATACATCAAATGACGTATGTATATATAACACTAAATGCAGGCAAATATATAATTTATTATACAGTTAGTATGTACATTACGAGATAAATGTTTTAAATCTAGTTAGTCCATAATTGAACAACATTTACCATCAGTAAATAAAAAGTGCTACGGGTGATTTTCACCTTCGCTTTTTCGCATAAACACAACCTGTGTGCATGCCGGTAGAGGACAGCATCAGTAGGTGCCGTGAAGTACAAGAGCAAAGATCTCGCTCTCCCTGATGATTTCCTCGGGGTGTGCAGTCCCTGAAAAAAAAGTAAAGTAAAAAAGTCACATCGGACACTGTAGCACTTTTTGTTTGTTTGTGGTAAACATTGTCCTACCATGACCTAACTAGGCTTAAAAGATTCGTCTTGTCGTGTACATTAAAACCATATAACTAGTTTTTTTATTTACTCGCGTTTAGTACTCCATGCATGAGGAGAGAGATTTGATGTGATAGGTGAATAGTGAAGTTTGGAGAGAGAATTTTTAAAAGTTTGATGATGTGACCGGGAACTAAGTTACCGGGCCTCTGCTTTTACGCCATGGCAGCGCTGATTTGACGCCATTTTCTTTTGTTCCCCCGCCCGCACCGGTTGTCCGATTCGTGCGTGCATTCCCAGGCCGGGCACGATCCGTCGTCGATCCCGGCAGCGGGCAGGCCTGCTTCCCGTAGTCCCGTACGAAATTTATCCCACGAGTATCGGTGGCTAGACCGGCACAGCTTCAAATTCAGGTACTCGTGACCCGTCATAACGTACGCGTACGTCTAAGTCAGTGCGTCAGCTGCTACGGATTGAACTTGGCTTCCCCGTATGCTGCAGCAGTGCTGCATGCAAGTCCTAGCCATGTTCGCGTGACGGTCTCTAACTCAACCATTCTGGTCAGGTTGGGTGAAAAAATAATGATCAAAGATGAACCTGACCCCCGTGTCTTCGTTGGAGTGCTACTCCTGTCCCACGATATAAACATTTGTTGATTATTTTCGTTCACGTTTGACTGTTCGTCTTGTTAAACAATTATAAAAATATTATTTATTTTATTATGACATGTTTTATTATCGTATATATTTTAAAAATATTATTTATTTTATTATGTCATGTTTTATCATCGTATATATTTTTAGTATATCATAATAATTTTCATATTTTTATAAAATTTTTAAACAAGACGAATGGTATGCGCAGAAATTAAGAGATGATTATATTTTAAAATCGAGAGAGTACATGACCACGGAAATAATCCCGGCACTGTTTGCGCATAGAGCGCACCATGATCGGATGAAGGCCTCACTGTGCGACTACGACTCGAACTGGCCGCGCAATGCATTCACTCGTCCGCCCGTGCGCGAAGGACAGGACGGCCTCGTCTTCGATTACTCGGTTAGGCACCGATGATCGTGCGTACGTACGTGTCTGTCGCTTCGTCGATCGAAATGTCGAATCTCTCTCTCAGTTGGTTTTAGAGCATCCGCTGCGATGGATCGGGCACCCCCCCCACCCCAGAGCATGTGCCAATGCAACAGGATCGGAGACGGCAGCATCCATCCATCAATGATCCATCGATTCCTTGATGCTGGAATAAATCACGCCAGGCCGGCTGGCCGGCCGGGACGTGTCGAGAGGAGGGACGCGCCGCGCCGCTGGCCGTGTCTTTCCGCCCATCAACGCGCTGCCTCCTCCGGGCGAGGCCGGCCAATGCCCTGTCACTTTTGCCGATAACTACGAGGTGCGCGGGCGCGCACGGTGGCCTGGCCTGGCCCCGCAGGTTTGGTTGGTGTCGCGGCATGGGCGCACCGCGCGAGTTCAGCGACCCCCGCCGCACCCCTTTTCTCTCATCATTCCTCGCCGCGCGCCCTGCCCGCAGGCCGCAGCCTGGCATGTGATAGTAGGATCAACAACACCTGACAGTTGCACGTGTGCGTGAGAGCGTGGCCGTTCATTCGTGCCGTTCCTAGGGTCGAGTCGACGGATTGCACGTTAACGACCAAGGGGACGTCGTGGTAGTCCTGACAGGACCTTACTTACGGTTTCGTCGCAGACGGCGACATCTTGCTGTGTGCACCTGGCTTATTTGAGGCGCGCGGCCATGGCGTCTGCACCTGACGGAACCGAGATCCGGGCGCAGTCGGCAGGATCGGGGTGGTCGGCCACGGCCACGGACAGACCGAGCAGCGGCGGCATCGTGAATTCCTTCGTTTTCGTCGCTCTCCTTCTCAGCGGTCACATCCGATGGCGCCCCGACGGCGAGCCGAGGACGAGGTCGCCGTCGCGCCCCGGGGGCGATGGATGGGGAGGCAGCGGAAGGGGAGGTGGCCGGCTGGGGATGGGTTCGGTGTCGCTGGTCTCGTTTTAGATGCGCGGCGACCGGTGGTTGGGTGGGTGGTGGAGGGTAGCGTGACGCGAGGCCGTGTTCGTGTCACCTCGCGGCGGGGCGACGGTGACGCGTATCGGATGGCATCGCCGCGGTTCACACTCACACCGGCGCACAGCGCGCGCGGTGTCGATCGCGGAGAGCGAGGTCTGGTCAGGTGCATGCAACAACGGATGGCAGCGGGGAGTCGCCGGCGTCGCGGTCGGGGCGGGCCCGGGGGGACTTGGGGGAGGCGGGACGCGCACGTCAAAAATGCGTGCGGCGGCCGTACGTGACGGCAGCAAGGCGTTGCAATGTGTTCCGGTGTGCCAGCAAGTCGGATGGATGAGACGCTTGGAAACTTGGAACCCGGTGGCTTCTCTACAAGAAAGCAGCAGCAGCAGCAGGACGGGTTACGCGCATTTGAGACGGCCCAAGGACCTCCTTCTACGGAGGCCTATTGAAACAATAATATAGGTCCATTTGAAAACGTACACAGGCTCAAGGGGACTTGAAGAACAAACGATCTTTTCAGGCCCATTTTATGCTGGTTGGCCCAGTACCGGTCCGTGCCCTCCCCTCTCCTCTGCCATTTCTCCCTCTTTACACTTGTCGTCACAGCCTTTTGTACACTTGTCGGAAGTGGTTTTTTTAAAAGAAAAATCGGAAGTGGTCAACCTAGTATCCAGTACCTCCTACTCTCCTGAGCGTGCCATAGCTAGCGAGACGCCGAGACCCAGTAGGGCTCGGGACCACGGGAGGAACCAGAGCATCTCAAACCTTTTGGAAGGCCCAATCGACAAGCTTTCCAAAGCTCAACGAATCCTCCTCCCAACTGCCGCCTATAGTTCTCCTCAAAAAAAAAAAAAAAAATGCAGCCCAGCCGGCCGAGCCACCCCGTTCGAGCCCACTCCACCATTCGCCCACGGCAGCCCATCCTCCTGCCCCCTCGCCCCGCCAAGGGACGCGCGCGCCTCCGCTCCCTCCCCATCCCCGTCGCCATCGGCGGCACGGCGCGCAGCGACGAGACGAGACGCGCGGCCGGGCCCGCCAGCCTTTTCGGCGGCGCCGTCTCCAATGCCGTGCCGTGCCCCGCCTGTGCTCCGGCTTATCTATCCCCGTGCGGGGTGACGCCGACGCCGACGGGGACGCGCGCGCCAACGGCCAACCACCCCACCCGATCGGCCCGGGTGCGCCGCACCGCGCGCGTGTGCTGGTCTGGTGCGCTACTAGGACAATGGATAACGACGGCGCGCGCGGCGGCGCATAAACTAGCTTATCCTTAAACCAGCCGAGATCTGTATCCGGTAAGATTTGCTCTTGCCATATCTATCCATCGACCGACCCTTCCAAGTTCTTCCTCCCGATTTCCCCGTGGGGCCTGCGTGCTACTGCCACGGTTCATTTCCAGCCGGAATTGATGTCTTCTCTCTCTGTCGCTCAGCTTTATTACTACTTGCGGATTCTTTTCACGGTTGTATCCTTAGAAGAAATCATTATAAACGATAGGCCCTTGCCAATACTTTCTTTTTTTCGAATGGTGCATCATGGGCACCGTAACTCCGCAAGGACATTACCACGGACAAGAACAGAAGCGCGCCAAAGTAAATGTGATAAGCCGGGACTCGGGAAAATAGGCGTGATCATCATAACCAAAATGGACTGGAGTGCTGGACATGTATAGATTCTCACTCAAATCGGCTAGAGCATCTGTTGCACCAGATATCGCCCTCTGCACTATTGTTTGTTATCGGTGTGTTTAAACTTCAAAAGTTGAAATAGTTCTTGGGTTATTGGATCTATTTTTTTTTTTAAAAAAAGAGTTTCTTCGAAGGATAAAACGGTAAGAACATTTGTCTCCCCCGCCCCTCCCGTGCGGGAGGGGAGGATAGAGACGGATCATTCCTCTGCATCCAAATCCACAGACGCCTTTTCCTCTCGCCAGGGCCTGCAGCCCCCTTTGACGGCAAGCGGATAAAAAGGCGACGCCGCCGAGAACACACGCAGCATCACTACGCACCTCAGACCTCACCTCACGTCCATCGCCGTGGGCTCTACCGTGCTCCTACTCGTCAGGGACGAGGATGAGGAAGGAGAGATCAACCAGAAAAAGAAAGCGATGACGAGATAAGAACGACACCCTCTCCGCGCTTAATTATTGACGCGCGCATCGCATCTCCGCGCGGGCCTTGCCGGCGGGCCGGCCTAGCCGTGGGGATCCAGTCCGTCCACTCCACTTGTCGCGATAATATCTCGAGAAGTGGCAGCGAGCGCGCGGCGAGTTTATCCGGCGGATGGTTCGGTTCCGGTTTGCCTTTTCGACCGGCCCAAAAAGATATGATGCCGCCACGGCACTGCATCGATGCTGCCGGAGGTCAGCCGGGCGATGGATCGCGGCCGGAGATATGGTGCCGGAGGCCCCAACATGCAGGAGGCGCACAGCAGGAACTGCTGCCATGCAAGGTCAAGCTCCAAGTGGTCAATGCAGGTGGGAGGGAGTATTTGCAGGCCGGCCAGCAGCTGATGGATCGATCGATGCCTGCCTGAATCCTTATTCGTGATAGAAAGGAGCGGAGCGGGCATCTTTGCCTATTATTGCGTGCCGGAAAGCTAGCTGGTGGAGTGGTGGCGGCCAGTGGCATGGCCGTTCGCTGATGCCTGATGCTTGTCGGCCGAAGCTTCTCTCCATGGCTTTTTCTCTCGGATGGAAGCTTCTCTTTTCTTTGGATACGTAGGAGTGTGTGAAAAGCACTAGAGCCGGAATGGGAACACCAAGTGATATATATGGCTGGACCTATCCTAGATATATATATTTAATAACCAACACGTGCATTCGCAACCACAGCCCTCAGTCACATATCTTGCTTCACGATGAATCGCCTCCAGCGAAGCGATAATGTCTGTCGGCATTACATAATTATCTCTTGAGAACGTAGCTTTATGGCTTATCTTGTGATGATTAGTATATAGGAATGCGGTTCAAATTTAGTAGTGAGCATCTATCTATCCGACGCCCGTGTGGTTTGGGTTTCTAATACGATTCTTATGTGATTTAATTTAGACCATCGGGTTGCTCATATTATTTTTCCAATGAGAACTGCTCATGTTATTATTATACCTAACTTTGTTCCATCCAATGAAGTCAAGTATTGTTGAGTACTCAAAATTCTAAAAGTAAAACCCAGAGTAAACCATCGTTTCTAAATAGGGAGTCGATGCAGATTATGTGTTAGTAATCCATCTCGTTCCAATTTATACAACAGAGTCTCACGTTGTGATTTTGGAATTTCAGGTACAGTTATGAAGCATGCAGACACTCGAGATGACGGCTCCCAGGCTCAGGCCGTGATGAACTAGGACAATGGATAACGACGGCGCGCGCGGCGGCGCATAAACTAGCTTATCCTTAAACCAGCCGAGATCTGTATCCGGTAAGATTTGCTCTTGCCATATCTATCCATCGACCGACCCTTCCAAGTTCTTCCTCCCGATTTCCCCGTGGGGCCTGCGTGCTACTGCCACGGTTCATTTCCAGCCGGAATTGATGTCTTCTCTCTCTGTCGCTCAGCTTTATTACTACTTGCGGATTCTTTTCACGGTTGTATCCTTAGAAGAAATCATTATAAACGATAGGCCCTTGCCAATACTTTCTTTTTTTCGAATGGTGCATCATGGGCACCGTAACTCCGCAAGGACATTACCACGGACAAGAACAGAAGCGCGCCAAAGTAAATGTGATAAGCCGGGACTCGGGAAAATAGGCGTGATCATCATAACCAAAATGGACTGGAGTGCTGGACATGTATAGATTCTCACTCAAATCGGCTAGAGCATCTGTTGCACCAGATATCGCCCTCTGCACTATTGTTTGTTATCGGTGTGTTTAAACTTCAAAAGTTGAAATAGTTCTTGGGTTATTGGATCTATTTTTTTTTTTAAAAAAAGAGTTTCTTCGAAGGATAAAACGGTAAGAACATTTGTCTCCCCCGCCCCTCCCGTGCGGGAGGGGAGGATAGAGACGGAGGAGTAATATTAATTTGCAGAAGCCAAATAATCCTTATTATGATGATATGTTTGAAAAATATTGTCGGGGACATCCCGAGGGGGTCCCATAACCATCGGGGTAAACACCCTCAAAAACGCCAAACCAAAGAGGTTAGGGTAAACAACGGCCCAAACAAACCCTGGGCAACACGGCCCACCACCGCTCATCGCGGCCCAAGATGTCGCTCCGTCTCGGCCACCGAGGGGTTCGAAGTAGCGAGACCCTATTTCCGCCTCGCTCGAGGTCAGCAGCCCCCTCGAGCAGGCTTGACCATGATCTCCACCTCGCTCGAGGGCCGTGACCCTCTCGAGCCCAAACTCCGCCTCGCTCGAGACCTCCTCGGCGCAAGCACCGAGACGCTCAACCACTCCGCCCGGCAGCCGCATTTAAATCCCGCCCCGCCGGTCCGGGGCCAAAGTCAAAAGGGAGCCCCGCACCACGCCGCTGACACCACGGAAGCCCACTGTTGCACCTACTCTGGTCACTGTGCGACCACGCCGCGGGTACGCTGACGCACGCGGCACTGTGCAAGGCTCTGAGCGAGCTGGCAGGCGTCATTCGACACCACTGTTACGCCAACTCCCGTCCTCCCCCGGCCGTGAGGCCCTCGAGAGGGCATTAGGCCGCCCTCGAATAGCGTACGGGCGACGACCAGGGGCGGACTCCGGGCGGACGCGCCGTGCCAAGTCACCTCGGCAGACCTCAGCAAGCAGGACCACCTGCCCCCGTCATCGTCATACGGGCTGGCAGGCGTCATTCGGCACCGCTGTTCCACCAACTCCCGGTCATTTCCCGACGAGGCGGGCATGCCGACCGGTCTGACCGGTTTGGGAAACTGGTCTGACCGGTTTGGCCTCTGACAGCCCTAACGGCTAGTTTCCTTTGAAAACCGGTCTGACCGGTTTGGGAAACTGGTCTGACCGGTTTGGCCTCTGACAGCCCTAACGGCTAGTTTCCTTTGAAAACCGGTCTGACCGGTTTGGGAAACTGGTCTGACCGGTTTGGCCTCTGACAGCCCTAACGGCTAGTTTCCTTTGAAAACCGGTCTGACCGGTTTGGGAAACTGGTCTGACCGGTTTGGCCTCTGACAGCCCTAACGGCTAGTTTCCTTTGAAAACCGGTCTGACCGGTTTGGGAAACTGGTCTGACCGGTTTGGCCTCTGACAGCCCTAACGGCTAGTTTCCTTTGAAAACCGGTCTGACCGGTTTGGGAAACTGGTCTGACCGGTTTGGCCTCTGACAGCCCTAACGGCTAGTTTCCTTTGAAAACCGGTCTGACCGGTTTGGGAAACTGGTCTGACCGGTTTGGCCTCTGACAGCCCTAACGGCTAGTTTCCTTTGAAAACCGGTCTGACCGGTTTGGGAAACTGGTCTGACCGGTTTGGCCTCTGACAGCCCTAACGGCTAGTTTCCTTTGAAAACCGGTCTGACCGGTTTGGGAAACTGGTCTGACCGGTTTGGCCTCTGACAGCCCTAACGGCTAGTTTCCTTTGAAAACCGGTCTGACCGGTTTGGGAAACTGGTCTGACCGGTTTGGCCTCTGACAGCCCTAACGGCTAGTTTCCTTTGAAAACCGGTCTGACCGGTTTGGGAAACTGGTCTGACCGGTTTGGCCTCTGACAGCCCTAACGGCTAGTTTCCTTTGAAAACCGGTCTGACCGGTTTGGGAAACTGGTCTGACCGGTTTGGCCTCTGACAGCCCTAACGGCTAGTTTCCTTTGAAAACCGGTCTGACCGGTTTGGGAAACTGGTCTGACCGGTTTGGCCTCTGACAGCCCTAACGGCTAGTTTCCTTTGAAAACCGGTCTGACCGGTTTGGGAAACCGGTCTGACCGGTTTGGCCTCTGACAGCCCTAACGGCTAGTTTCCTTTGAAAACCGGTCTGACCGGTTTGGGAAACCGGTCTGACCGGTTTTGGTACTGACAGTGTGAAAAAGTTTTGTAAATTGCAGATTCACCTATTCACCCCCCCTCTAGGTGACATCAAGGTCCTTTCAATTGGTATCAGAGCTTGGCCTCACATCCAAGCTTAACCGCCGTGAGGAAAGATGTCTACTTTGTGTGAGGTAACCTTTGAGCCACTAGCTAGTGACGGCTCAAATTACTCCACTTGGTCCGCTCATGTACTTAATGATCTTAGGACTATGAGTCCTACTCTTGAGCGGGTTGTGGTTGAAGGCATCGATCGTCCTAGTGTTGATTGGGATATTTCCAATCCAACCGAAGACGAGATGGATTGTCTTCAACTCAATGCTCGTGTCGCTAACTTCTTGTTTGG
The DNA here is from genome assembly GCA_900205405.1 of Echinochloa crus-galli. Taxonomy (NCBI): domain Eukaryota; kingdom Viridiplantae; phylum Streptophyta; class Magnoliopsida; order Poales; family Poaceae; genus Echinochloa; species Echinochloa crus-galli. The sequence goes on along the minus strand of OAMR01000197.1, from coordinate 439,604 downwards.
TGTTATGAGCAAGGAAATTAAAGAAATAATCCTAGAAGATGCAGCAACTCTCTTTGATGCTCATCTCATTTGGGCTCAAATAGAGAGATTATTTGCTAACACCAAAAGCGACAACCAAGTGCAAACAAGAGCTAGGTCTCATGATGAGTGCTCTACATCAGCAAATCCAAGCATCAAACCTCATGTGACCACCACCGAGGTGCAACAAGAGCAAGAATGCTCAGCTGCACCCTCTCTGCAGAAACCGGTCCGACCGGTTTCCCAAACTGGTCTGACCGGTTTGGGCAGAAAGGCTGCAGCTGGCAGCAAGAAAGGTGGACGTCGCCGTGCAAGCAAAGTCTCAAGCACAAAGGCATTGAAATCCTCTTTTGATGAGATGTCTCAGTGCTTCATGGCCACAAATGACAAGGAAGACGAAGCGTCAAAAGAAGCGACTATCCAAGCTCTCACCGAAGAGCTTGAGAGAGTCAAACTCATCAACGCTTCCTTGGTTTGTAGGTATGAGGCTGTGAGATTGGCGCTGCTGGCCAGGGTGCGATCGGCTTGGCTGTGGCTAGCCATGCTGCTACACATGCTGCAGCCGATCAGAAGAAGGCCGGCCAAGCGATAGCAGAAGGTCAGGGTGTCGACGTGAGTTCTGTGCAAGGGTCGGATAGGACTTCATCGGCATCCACAGCCTCGAACACGACAGGTATGGTTCCAAATAATGTAGCATTGCCTGTTTCAGTTGTTAATAATGAAGAGCAAGTGTGAAAGTGCATCTAGGCACTTAATTGTTTTGGTGATTTTGGATGACAACATGATTTGTAATTTAACTTGTTTGTTTAAGTATATGAGCAGGGTCTTATTCTTATGGATAATCATGAAACATACTTGTTGAAGAATAAGAGCTCATTGTTGGTACAAATGACATAAAAGCAAACAAGTGATGGTAATCCCATACAACTAAGCAATACAATGACAAGTGTTTGGAAATGATAAATGAGACATGGTATTATGCATATTGAATGGTCTCAACAAGAAAAAGCTTGTCTAATAGTTTTGGGATAAATTAATTAAGAAAGTGGGATTTCTTTGGGCTTGATCCATGGCTATGGTTAGAATCAAATTGAGACATGATTACTATAGTATACAAGTGGTCTCAAGTACATGGAAGCTCAGGGACAAGTTATTTACCAAAGACAACATACAAGACAATATTGAAGATATTTCAAGTTAATTGAAGACATGGATTCCAAAATTTGTTGAATATGCTGTATGGCATCATCGAAGACTTAGAAGCTCAAGAGGAAGATTTATTTGCTATTTAATTTCTTGAGTATAGGAATCTCATTGGATGAATATCTTGCGAAACCCTTTGGTAGAACATCTTCTGGCATGTCTAGGAACCTATCCCTAAGAGATGGATTGATTTGGATGGCTACATTTTGCGGACCGACGATTTGTGCTTTCACTGCACAAACCGGTCTGACCGGTTTGGGCAGAGGCAGCCCAAGTCATCGCTTTGCACCGTGTTGGCTCTCATATGGACTAGGGATATCTTGTACATCAATTTCATATCTATGTCATGATCAGAATATGTCTGGATTGGTCATCAACCTGTTTTGGCTCAGCGCAGGGAGAACCGGTCTGACCGGTTTGGCAAACCGGTCTGACCGGTTTGGGCAGAGGCAGCCCAAGTCATCGCTTTGCACCGTGTTGGCTCTCATATGGACTAGGGATATCTTGTACATCAATTTCATATCTATGTCATGATCAGAATATGTCTGGATTGGTCATCAACCTGTTTTGGCTCAGCGCAGGCAGAACCGGTCTGAGCGGTTTGGCAAACCGGTCTGACCGGTTTAGGCAGAGGCAGCCCAAGTCATTGCTTTGCACCGTGTTGGCTCTCATATGGACTAGGGATATCTTGTACATCAATTTCATATCTATGTCATGATCAGAATCTTGTCTCTCGCATTTGGTTTGCCTCACAAGTTCAATTCTAGCATCTATATTTGCTTCCGCTTCGATCTACTTGGTTGTTCTCTACCCCTTTATGGATGATTGATGCCCAAAACTTGTTGCATGCTCTCAATTTGATCAAATCTTTATCAATCTTGTTCCTGGGTACTTATTACATGTGTTCCATCTCTTGTGAACCCAGGAAGGACAGAGAAGATGCCTAGGGGACCTCATGCCGATCGAGTCAAAAAGGGACGTCACGACCATACTATGGGCAGCAGCTCTCAGGCAGCGAGTGGCAGGAATTTAAGGCCTAGGAGGCCAAAGAGGGCAGCTGAGCAGGAGATAGAAGAAGTGGATGAAGTGGGCAACACCACTTCTAGTGATGATGATGAGGATGAGCAGTATCGGGTGGAGCCACACGTGCATAATGATGATGATGAGGAAGAAATGGGAGCGTGAAATGATGAAGAAGAAGAGGGAGAAGATGATGATTCACCTGAGGCGAATGCCCCTCTCACTCTTGAGATTTGCAGACCCACTGGCCCAGCTAGCAGAAGAGTGACTCTATGCCACAGCTATTATGAAGAAGTCCAAGATCACCTCAGATGCACAGTATATAGATTGGGAGTACATGAGCAAGCAAGACAACCCAGTGTTCAATGAGATTATTAGAGTATGTTCTGAAAAGAGGGTGAAAAATCAAATGAGCTTCAGGCACAGCTGGAACAAGGAAGTTATTGCTCAGTTCTATGCTACTGTGTTCTTTGGATACCACGAGGAGGGTGGTAGGCAGGAGAGGGCTATGCATTGGATGACAGAGGGACAACGCTATCATATCACTTATTCTGATTTTGCCTCTCTCTTTAGAGCTGCACATGAGAGTGAAGATGTGTATAAGAGACAGGTGTGCGTGATCGTAT
>OAMR01000197.1:412407-427667 GCA_900205405.1 Echinochloa crus-galli | reverse complement strand
CTTGATGACTTGGACCTGGACACAAAAATTTGTGACCTGCAGGTTTCTGGTCGAAGAACAAAATCTGCATCCAAAAAAATAAGGGGCGCCATAGGCTACAAAAACAATATAACAAAGTTTCTCCATGAAAGGCTTCTATTGGAATAGCAGAGGTCTATCAGACTTGGCTAAATACCGGTTTATTTCAGAGGCAATCAGGGAGCACAGCTTAGATTTTGTGGCTTTAATGGAAACTGGCAAGCAAGATATGTCTAGAACCAATCTTAATCGGCTATCTAGGGGTGCTGATTTCGATTGGCACTGTTTGCCACCCAGAGGCAGATCCGGTGGAATACTCCTAGGCATCAACTCGTTTGTCCTTGACATTTCTATTATCGTTGAAGGGGAATTCTTTGTCAAATTCCATCTACGAAATAGACAAGACGACTTCAAATGGATTTTAATGGCGGTATATGGTCCGGCTCAAGATGATTTTAAGTCTGCCTTCTTAGCGGAGCTGGTATGGACATGTCAACAGAACCTGCTTCCGGTGCTAATTGGAGGAGACTTTAACATAATGCGGCACAGCCGTGATAAGAACAAAAACAATTTTCATCCAAGATGGCCTTTTCTGTTTAATGCGGTTATTGATAGCTTCGATCTTCGGGAGATTGAGTTGTCAGGTAGACAGTTCACCTGGGCAAATTCTCTCCCCGATCCAACTTATGAGAAATTGGATAGGGTTCTGATGAGTACGGAGTGGGAACTAAAATATCCGCTGGTAATGGTACGAGCTCTCGACCGAGGAATCTCGGATCATACACCCCTACTCCTAGAGACAGGTGATGCAGCTTTTTCTGGCCAGCCAAAGCAATTTAAGATGGAGTTGAGTTGGTTGGCGCACGAGGAGTTCAAAACAAAAGTTGTAGAATTATGGAATCAACCGATCAGTGGTCAAAACACTGTGGGTATATAAGGCGCATAAGCATAATCTCCAAAATATAGTAAATTCTTTAGACACACAAGCCGAACACAGGAATCTTTTAGAAGGGGAGAGAGCTCAACTTGAAAAGGCTCGTGATGATCTCGTAACGCTCCTTAGGGAAGAGGAAATGAGGTATTATCAACGAGCCAAAGTTAACAATGTCCTCCTTGGTGATAGCAACACCAAGTTCTTTCAGATGATAGCCAATGGCAAACACCGGAAAAAGAGAATTTTTTCTCTAGAACATGAAGGGAACAAAATTGAAGGACAGCACCATTTGAAAGAATATATCACTGAGTTTTATAAAGGACTGTTCGGCCCTGCAGAAGAGAACCACTTTAGTATGCATGAGAGAACAGATGATATCTCACAAGTCAGTCATGCCGAAAACGAATTTCTCACGGCTCCTTTCACTGAAAGGGAGATTCGAGATGCTATTTTTAGCATGGAACATAACAAAGCTCCGGGACCGGATGGATTTCCGGCCAAATTCTATCAACAGTTCTGGGAAACAATTAAAGGGGACTTGATGCATATGTTACAGGAGTTACACACTGGGGGTCTACCGCTGTTCAGCCTTAATTTCGGAGTAATTACATTACTACCAAAGATTAAAGACGCTAATAAGATTCAACAATATCGACCCATCTGTTTACTCAATGTGAGCTTCAAAATATTCACAAAAGTAGCAACAACTCGGATCAATTCAGTGGCAGATCATATCATTAGCCCGACTCAGACAGCATTCATGCGAGGGCGGAACATCCTGTAAGGAGTTATAACTCTGCATGAAACTGTGCATGAGATACATAGGAAAAACCTTAATGGGGTAATATTTAAAATCGACTTCGAAAAAGCATACGACAAAGTTAAATGGGACTTCATGTTGAACACGCTTCGGTTAAAGGGATTCTCGGCCAAATGGATCGAGTGGATAAAGTCCTTTATCTCAGGAGGAAGTGTCGCTATCAATGTTAATGATGAAATAGGACCTTTTTTCAGACAAAAAAAGGGACTACGGCAGGGAGACCCATTATCCCCTATTCTTTTCAACATTGTCGCAGATATGCTCACTCTTCTGATAAACAGAGCATCATCAGCCAACCAGATTAGCGGTGTGGTGCCCCGTCTGATTGATGGAGGCCTCTCCATCCTACAGTATGCTGATGATACTATTCTGTTTCTAGACCACAACCTGGAGCAAGCTCAGAACATGAAGAATATCCTATGTGCTTTTGAGCAGCTATCGGGATTAAAGATTAATTTTCATAAGAGTGAAATATTCTGTTTTGGCGAAGCCACAACATTTGAAGAACAATATAAGGAACTGTTTGGTTGCAATCATGGAACTTTCCCAATTCGATATCTAGGCATTCCAATTCACTTTCGGAAACTGTATAATAACGATTGGTTGAGGGTCCAAGAACACTTTGAGAGTCGCCTGAGCAGCTGGAAAGGGAAAAATCTTTCATATGGAGGGCGCCTGACATTAATCAATTCAGTTCTTAGTAGTCTACCGATGTATATGATGTCCTTCTTGATGGTTAGGGGGCCCCCTTGGGACGTCCCCGACAACTACCGGTCTAGATTTTTTTGGCAGAGCGACGATCATAAGCGAAAGTATCGACTTGCTCGGTGGAATATATTATGCTTACCAAAGGAGCAAGGGGGATTAGGAATACACAACCTAGAACTCAAAAACACAGCTTTGCTTAGCAAATGGCTGTATCGTCTGCTGACATCAAACGGTACATGGCAACAGATCTTACGCAACAAATATCTAGGGACCAAGCCACTGGTTCAGGTCCATTGGAAAAGCGGGGATTCTCACTTCTGGGCTAGCTTGATGAAGGTTAAAAATAATTTTTTAAAATTCGGATCCTTCATTATCAGAGACGGGTCTCAGATAAGATTCTGGGAAGATAGATGGCTGGGAAACAGACCTCTTCGTGATCAATACCCACAACTGTATAACATAGCTCGCAAAAAACAGGATACGGTGGCGGATGTGCTCAGTACAACGATCCCTGATATATCTTGGCGTCGCGATTTGATTGGTCCTAAATTGGTAATGTGGAATAACCTAGTGGCACGATTAGAGAATGTAGAACTCACAGATGATAGGGATGATTTTCATTGGAGTCTGGATCGGAAAGGTGTTTTCTCGGTTAAAACACACTATCTGGCTCTAATCCATCAAAACATCCCAAAAACAAATACTAGGTTATGAAAATAAAAAATCCCACTAAAAGTCAAAATCTTTATGTGGTTTCTCCATAGAGGAGTTATACTTACTAAAGATAACCTTGCCAGGCGTAATTGGAATGGTAGCAAAACATGTTGTTTCTGTCAAGAGAATGAGACCATACAACATTTGTTTTTCGATTGCAGATTCACACGTATGGTATGGGCTACGGTATACGCAGCTTGGGGATTACCTAAACCACTTAGTGTGAATAATATGTTTAATGGATGGATTAATCTTGTTCCACCAAAATATAAACCTCTGCTGTTTGTGGGCGCGTCGGCCTTATGTTGGGCGGTCTGGCGATGTCGAAACGCGGCGGTTTTTGATAATAAAAATCCAAATTTTTTGCAGGTCATATTCACAACTTCGCACTGGCTCCGCTCGTGGGCTATCCTTCAACGGCCATCATTGAGGGACAATCTTGCAGCGGCGTCGCTCTTCTTGGTTCAAGTGGCCAAGGCTTTTTTTGGCCGGGCGTTTGGTTGGCAGTCTAGTCGTAGGATTGGCTGTTAGTTTTGGTCTGGCTTTGTTTTCTTTTTTTGTTTGGGCTGTGTGCTGTAATGGCAGAGGCCGGAAACTTGCTTTCAGGTGGATGTATCACCTCGATGTATTCAACTGAAAATCAATAAAGCATCCCTTTCCAAAAAACATCGGGATCGGGTAACTAACTTTTGAATAACCCCTTCAGGTAACTATGGATTAGTTTATCATCGTTGATATACTCATCCCTAAACCATAAAAATCTTGACACAAAACTAAGATGAGATGAAATCCAAGAATTGGAGCCACCTAAACGCTCAGGCAAGATTGTAGCATACGGAGTATATCCCACACCCACCTCATTGAGGTTAAATTAGTCTTTTTTTATACGGGTCACTGAATAATTTGCAGAACAAGTCAAACCCGAGCTGGTCAATGCAGGTGGATAATTTGCAGCTTCTGATGCCTTCTCGATCAACTTGATTCTAGACGAAAAGGAGGGCATATTGTGCTCGAATACTGGTGCAAAACAGCATCGGTGCGGTGACGCCCGTATAACGAGGACTTCTTTTTGGATACGTATCGAAGGATGTGAAAATTTGGAGTCAGAAGATATGGGACGCTCCGTTGGCCCATCATCAAACTTCTAAAAATTCTCTCTCTAAACTCCACTATTCACCTATCACATCAAATCTCTCTCCTCATGCATGAAGTACTAAACGTGGATAAATAAAAAAACTAGTTACATGATTTTGATGTACACGACGAGACGAATCTTTTAAACTTAGTTAGGTCATGATAGGACAATGTTTACCATAAACAAACGAAAAGTGCTACAGTGTCTGATGTGACCTTTTCACTTTACTTTTTATTTTTTTTTCAGGAAAAAAAACCCGTTATGTGAAAAGATACGAAGAGTTGGAAGATATGGTGCTGTGCTGTTCTATCCAATCAACACGTGCCCTGGCAAGTGCAGATCGATGCCAGTGTTCACGGTGAACTGGTGCAAGGGATTTACGGAATCTACAACGCAATTGTGGAAGCGAATACTACTAGCAGGCCTTCAAGTGGAAGATTCTTAGTTTTCCAGCACTCTGACATCAGTGGAAAGGGCGAAATAATCTTGGAAAGGCTTGGAAGCAGCTCTCCCAAGTCTAGTGGGAGCTCTGTGATGGACTTTCTCAGGCGTTCTCCAAGTCTAGACAAAGTATACTCAAAACTTGTTCTTGTGCTATAGCCTGTGAAAACTTAAATGATGCATTTCGTTAGACTGGTCTTGTGCTGTGCATAGCCTGTAACCACATCTAAAACGTCTTTGTTGGGTTGAATTGGTAGAAGAAATAGCAAAATTTCCCAAAACTCAAGCCTAAATATTATCAAAGCCCCATCTGCAAGTTTTCACACAGAACTTACAACAATGTAAAATCCTCCGAGATTAAATTAATTTTATATTAACTACTTATATATGTATTCCACGACAACAAGTGTCCGGTTGCATTCTAGATGAACTTTTTCACAAGGCTTTGAAATTTTGAGTGCTACATACGGGGATGGAGCTAGAAGAATGAAGAGGACAAACCACTATTCCCCATTATTTGGGACTCAAGATAGGTGGTGGGCGGAACTGTAAAAGAAAACCAATGTTCATTCACAAAACGTATCAAAAATAAATGTTCATTCCAACCAAAAAAAGAAAAAAAAAATCCTCAACGGCACATGTAATTCTCCGGTCGGCAGGGGGGCCCTGACCAAAACACATCTTCCTCGCCCAGCCCCCTCGCGACCATGGAAATAGCGAAACCGGGGCGCCCCGCCGGGGCCTTTAAATGCCGGCACAGATGTTGGCCGGAGCAGGACGCCACGAGGCGAACCACCAACTGCTTCCTCCCGCGCCGCCGCCTATAACGACCTCTTCACGTGCCCTATCTTTCTCCGCCTGCGTTCACGGCTCCCATCATCCTCTCCAGAGAGTCTAGGCCCATCCCCCGAAGCCGGTGACGCGCGCAGGAACCGAGTCGACGACATGGAGGCCAAGAAGAAGTCGAGCCCCTCCGCCGCCGCCGCTGCCGGAGCCGGAGCCGGAGCAGCGCCGCCGCCGCCAAACGGATACTTCAGCTCCGTCTTCTCCTCGTCGCCTGCGGTACCGTCTCTATCACGCCGTCTCTCGGACCCATTTGATGCCGGTTTTATGGATTGTTTTTCGCTGTCGCCGTTTGTGGTGATTGCTGAACTGGTTATGCTATTTTCTTGAATATGTTTTGTGTCTGTTTTCTTGTACTAGTTTTTTTTTTTCTTTTTTGTAATTTTGATGATGGATGAAGGGAGTTCTAGGGTCAAGCAAAATCCAATTTGGATATGCCGTTGACATTGTTGTTTTTGTTTTTGCCTTCTAGGGGAACGCAATACTTTGGCTCATCCGTGCATTACGGTGGTCGGGAGTTCTACAGCAGCTCTGCACCGAAGCAACCCGCCAATGAAGCCCCTAGAAATGTACGTATTCTTTTTATATATATATTTATGCAGATGGCTTAGATCATTTGTGTCTAATGTTTATTTTGCATGATGAATCCAGTACAAAGAGGACAATCCGGAAGGCTCTGCTACTAGAGGTGATTGGTGGCAAGGTAAGTCATCTTCGCACGTTTATTTGTATATTATCTTGAGTACATGAATGTGTATGCACTGACTAGACCGCACTTTCAGGTTCACTTTATTACTGAATAACCTGTGGACTCTCCTTTTGTGAACAAGGTATACCAAAGAAGCACACTTCTTATTCTCCAATTCGTGCTTTCCATCACTTATGGTGTTTAAGTTACATTTGCATCACTGGCATCACTCTTTTTTATCTCACCTCCATTTTGTGTAATGTCTTGCTGTCTGCATCTTTGGACGGTTGCATTTAGTTTGTTATCAGCACTTCAGCAGTATTTTTAACACGTGTTTTCTCTTGCCGATCCAGCTTAGACTGTATCCTTTGAACTCAGCAATAATCATTTGACAATTGTGCGAAGATGATAGATTGTTAGTCTTTAACATCTCTCTGAACTTAATTGTGAGACATGCAAGATGTGATGTGGCAACTTAGTTTCATTCAGTCTTTTGGTGTCTCTGGGGATACTGCCCTTGTTAATCTATTCAGTGTAGCTATCCTATCAAATCTTAATCACTTCAAAGCATACCTTTCTTTATGTTTGTGTCGTTGTTGCAGTTCCATTCTAAAACAATAGCCTCTAAAGTCTGCACAAGAATTACTTGTTAGTTGTCGAATCCTACACATGATTGCAGAATAGTGGGGGCTGACAACGATGGCTGTAAGACAACTGTTAGCTGTCATGAACTTATATAAGATGCTGGGAAGTGTTACTTTTTGAGGAAAACAGTAGCAGAGAAGTGTTTCAGCCTATCCAACATTAGGGAGTATTGCTCTTAAGAAGTCTAAAACAATTGGCATATAATAGTGATGTTTTGGCCTTTTCTGCCTCATTCTTAAGGTGACATGAACTTGTCAAAGAGGTTACTCCAAGAATTTCAAAGCTTTTGTGAACTTTCATAGTTTGTCAGATGCCTCATTTCTAAAATATAATAGAATGCATTAATGATAATTATAATGTTTCTAAAAAGTATATATATCGCTGATAAAACATATAAGGCTGAAGGAACACATAGGAGCTTGGACTATTGAGAACAGAGAACCATATGGTAACCAGTACTATCTATGATTGATCAATAGAAACTTGCTACACCAGTTACAGACAATGCCTTATCATTGGATTCATCCTTTTATTCACATCACGACTTGCTACACCAGTTACATACAATGCCTTATCATTGGCTTCATCCTTTTATTCACATCACGTCCCCCTTCTTCTTCTTTTTTGCAGGAACAAAAGGAGTAGCGCTTGCTGTAGTGTTGGAACTGTTGATACTGAGCCGTCAGGCATCGAAAATCATAGTTGGAAGTTGGCGTCGGGACTACGTCCGTCCTGTCGGTGGAGGCAGTATTTAGATGCATCATCTCACCTGGACAGACGTGGATGTAGTCCATGTCCTTTTCTGTTCCCTTTCCCCTTTGCGTTCTTGTGGTTTAGGTGCAGCAGTACTGATTACTGAACTGAACTACTAAAGTACTAATGGACTGGTAGGTCAGCAGGAAGTAGTTTCATAATCAGTTGCCAAAGAGTCGCAGCTTGCAGGATCACCTGCTATATGTACCGTGTGTGTCCCTTGTTCCTGCTATGTTTCGAAATGATTTGGATTGTATATATCCTGTTCCTACTGAACTCTTTCCTGCTCCAAGTTGGCGAGGGCTTCTCCTGCAATTTCATCTCACGGGAGCGCAGCGTTTATATGGGCTGCATACTGGTTGGAGCCTCTTTGTCTTGGGCTTTCGGCTGAAGGTGCGGCTCTATATAATTTGCAGTAAAAATACAAAATCCCACCACCTTGGGAGCCTTTTCTCTATGTCCGGACAAAGGAGCGAGCGACATTGCCCTGCGCATCCAGCGAGGCTGCGCTTGACCCAGGCCTATCCAAAAGCAACTCCTAAATTTACCGTGTAAAAAGAAGATTCTCCATCACATCAAAATATCATAACATGCATGAAATACTAAATATAGATGAAATTAAAAACTAATTGTACAGTTTTGTTGTACTCTGCGAGACGAACATTTTGAGTATAATTAGTCAATTTTTGAACAATTTTTTACACATACAAATGAAATGCTACAGCGACGCAACGATTACGAAGCCTTTCCTCCCAAATTTGGAACTAAACAAGGCAGTTCTGTCCCAAATTTGGAACTAAACAAGGCAGTTCTGTTGACATTTGTTAATTCATATGAGAGGTCAGGCATTAAAAAATAAGTGCACATCTCGCACTTCGAGGAGTCAACAAATTTTAAGTTTAATTAGATATATATAAAAAATAATATTAATATTTGTGTCTTTAAACAAATGTGCTATGAAAATGTATGGCATGATTAATCTAATGATGTTTATTTAGTATCATAATAATTAATATTTTTAATATATATTTGGTCAAATTTTAAAGTGTTTAACTCATCGAAGTGCAGTGCGAGATGTCAGATGTGTACTTATTTTAGGACGGAGGGAGTACTAGTTTGCTAATAGTACCACACAACTATTGCAAAGTCATACATACATAGTGCCTATTTTGGCTAACACTCGGCTGAATATACCTCCTCTCTCCTATCCTCAAATAGTAGAATATACAACGTAGCTTGACTTGACACGACTTCTAAAGTTAGATTTGAGTTTCAATCCCTTCTAAATTATAATATTTATAGCGATAAATTATAAGATGCGGAAATAATTTTAAATGCTAATCCAACTCCGTTCAAGAAAACAAGTCACTATAGGATTTTTAGGACAAACTATCAAGAAAGTAAAATAACCTTAATCATTCCTATTTATTAGTTATATTTGTCACTAATTAATTATTGTATGTACATATACATATCAGATAGGGTTAAATTACTTGTTTTATAGGCAAAATTTGAATCTTAAGATAATATGTTTTTTTGGGATGTAGGAAGTATATTAATTTTTCCAAGAAATTTGATTGCGTGAAACTATTTTTTAGTCAAAGATTACAATATTTAAATCCTAAAATGCATGCACGCCTTATATTTTGCGATGAGAGGGTATGAGTTGATGCAAATGTAATACAACTAGATTTAGTAATCTTATTATGGTGGATCAAACTCTAGCTTAAAAGACTATGTCAAATCAAAACAAACTTTACAAAGATGTGACATCTAGCATCTCAATAAATAAGGAATTTAAACATGATGATTTTATTTTTAGACTAATTTAACTGTGTTGTATCATAGACATTAAACATTAAATGAGTGACATATACGTTTTTGGTATGGCATACAGTTAAGTAAGAGAGAAGAAAGATGTATCTTCATGGAGATAGAAATAGAACTTATATTCGATATCCAAAACTAGAAAAAATTGTAGGCGCTTTGGATCCATTATCATAGACACAAACTTATGCAGCAATTTACTAGCTTATGTTTCTAAGAAATATCATTATCATACTATACGTAGGGTGAGTTATATTATATTATCTTCACCCCAAAATATAAGTCGTTTTGATTATTTCAAATACGTAGATTTTTTAGGGATACATAGATTTTACTATGTACATAGGTATATGTTATTTATACGTATAGTAAAATATAAGTATCTAGATAAAACAAAACAATCTACATTCTTGGATGGATAGAGTACTTGCGTTTACATGACATCCTAATATGACCACCTCATTTTTTTTTACGAAAGACCGTTACATATGCCGATGCTCAAATGACACGCACACTCTTCCTTATGAATACACGCACACAAATCATATTCTTATGAACACCTCCGAATGATTCATGAAGTCACCAGTAGATACGGTCTTGATTCATAAAATCACCAAAAGCGTCTAACCGTCGACGGGGACGTCGTCTACTACTGAAAAAATAGTGCTGATTAATTTCTGAAATAAATCTAAAAAATACGATACATATGCTAAGTCGAGGACTCAAACCCGAATACATGTTTCATTATAATGACCCTTATCTTACTATTACTAATTGGAGGATCCTTTTGAACCCTCCACGTTAATTCTCGCCAGACGCGCTAGAAAAAGAGATAAATCATAGAAATTACCACAATAATCAGAAACATCGGGCCATTAATTGGGGTTCTGAAACCATCGTAGCCCTTGGATCTATTATATTTTCTAATAAATTACCCACCTCTGTCATTATGAACGTAGTCTAAAATAACCCCTTAAATTTATATCCAAATTACCCACTCATACCATTATAAAATTCCTCCAAATTATCCACCATAAAAGTAAGATCTTATTTTCCTCAAAAAAATGATCTCATCACGTCAAACAATGACCTCCTCCCACCCACCTAATATTTACAACAAATCTACCGCACCATATCTAGCATACTCTATCCAATTAATGTTACCACGACCAACCAGATTGGCCCCCTCTGTATCCATTCTCATATGATGTGATGATGCATGTTTTTCATAAACCTTAGCCGCCTCCGCGGAGTGCGTGGAGAAGCGGCAGGTCTCAACGGTGATCCAAGACTGCTGCCATAGGTGAATAAGAGCCGAGCACGAAGCATCAACAGGCGGGGTCAGATAGCAATATTGGGCAAGAGGATAGGAAACGGTTGGATCTTGGAGGGAAGCAGGTATTGCAGCTATGGTGTTACAAATTCATGATTGCTGGAGAGTAGTACACGATGGAGCACAAATATTCAATAGTGTCCAATAATGTTCATTCGGCTATGACTGGATGACACATGCACCTTTGGCCAGATAAAACTTCTTTTGCTGCAATAATATGGCAATATTTATGCCCTAGACGATTCAATGTGTTGATGGGCATAGAACGATGGTGGAAGACAGCCGCTGTTGAGATCAGAAAACAGAGTATGTAATAGTGGAAACAGCAAGGAATCGACATGCGCTGACCAAAAGTGATGAACCCTCTTGATTTTACGAGGAGTTTATGACATGTAGAAGTAGTTGTGCATATTCAGCAGCCGCTGTAAATTAAAGATATACTTCTCCGTAAGTAACTCTCTACTCATTCTAGCTAGCTCCATTTCTTCAGTTTTTTTTAAAAGAGACTTAAATTGCATGGGAGCAGGCCATACTGTACAAAAAGTTTTATGTGATTGATTGATTCTTAATTAGAAATAGTTTTCACATACAAGTGCTGATACATATGTAGATCACATGGAACATTTGGGTATTTGGCTTACGTTGATGATAGAATCAGATTATACCACATGACGTGAAGTATTTTTCTTTTAATATTACTTATTATATTACTACTGTCATGCACAAATATAAGTGTCCATGTTTTTAGGACAATTCAAGCGACGGAAAAAGATGCATCTATTTATCTATCATTGAAGCCACTTTTAGTGCAGCTTTACTGCACGAGACTATAAACTAGGTAATCAAGCCAGATTGGCTTCATATGGTGAAACTTCTCTAGCATGCTTTTCAACTCTATGTTCTTCTTTTCTACAATATCAGTAAATTTAATGCAATAAAATTTACCATGAACCCTTAGTGAGACTGGCCTAGGTTTTGACTGGCGCAAACCATTATATTAAATGGTGTTTTACATAGAGTTTGGTAGGAAACTATATACTAAGGTTTGGTAGAAAATTTATGTGTGATCTTCTTATATATATGAAGAAAATTTGAGCCTTAATATTTGTGGATGAAAAGTATTATTTTATATTTAAAAATTACTATGCTTAGGGAGGCATAGTGAAGCGCATGTCGGTAGAGGGGGGGGGGCTCGAGCCCCTTCCGCCCCACCTGCTGCCTCCGTGCCTGGGTAAAGAGCTCTCTCTCTCTCTCTCTCTCTTCACCATTCACACATTCTTGCGCGCTGACCACACGACGTCACTACTACGTAGTAGTAGGGGTACCCGAGGGCCGAGGCCGCAGTAACACTAGCCCTCTTCCTCCCTCTCCCTCGTCTGCTCCTCCGGCGCGGAGGACGGCCCCGTCGGTCTTCGTCTACTGCTCCATCGTCTCGGTGAGTGTGCACCCGACACACATTCTTCTCCTCCTCATCCTGTGCTTGCCGGTTTCTTTCTTGCTCACATTAATTAAGGTACTCCCGGTTCAAAACAGATTCAGAGAATTAATTATCCCGGCCTGTTCATCTCCACAAGTGAAGACAGGGACGGAGCCAGGATCCGGCGATAGGGGGGCTGGCTCCTCTTCTTCCTCCTCCAGCCCCTCCTCTCTTCCTCTTCTTCCTCATCCAGCCCCTCCTCTCTTTCTTCCTCCTCAAATTCCTAGGAAGAGCTTAGGGAGGCATAGTGAAGCGCATGCCGGTAGGGGGGGGGGGGGGGCCTCGAGCCCCCTCCGCCCCACCTGCTGCCTCCGTGCCTGGGTGAAGAGCTCTCCCTCTCTCTCTCTCTCTTCACCATTCACACATTCTTGCGCGCTGACCACAGACCACTCCCAGTCTTCTATAATTTCGCACATTCTTGGTTTCGTCCAGTCACTGCATTGCATATCTTTTTTTTGGATCTGCGGCGTGCCCGCTTCCATTCACTACTGGATGTTCTTGCACATTGATGATCTGCATCTCGACTCAACGGCGTGGGAGGCAAACACAAGAAAAGGCCGGCCCAACACGAAGCCCATGTAGATGGGCCTGCCTGACTCTCGGCCCAGTAGTCTAGCACACCATTCCCCCGGTCGGTTTTCCACCATTCGTTGTCCGTTTTGCCTCACTTCGTCGCCGGCGCCGGCACTGGCTGGCGGTGACAACGTTCACACCTGAGCTTGCTCCGGCGTCCTGTATCGTCCGGTGGCGCTCATGGTGGTTTCCATGTGCGCGCCCTGTGCTGGTGCCACGTCCTTTACCCTCGGTGTGGTTGCTCTGACCACGACCGTGAGGTGTTTGCGGAATTGGCTACACAGGGGCAGTTATGCCAGGCTCTGGAGGTTTCATGAGTTAGTGTCTGCTTTGTTTTGCTGCTGCTATTTGTTTCTCTGGTGGTAACTTAAGCCCTACTTAGCTTTGACTTCGGTTATTTCATCATTTGCTGGATTGTGCACTGATTCAGGTATTGAGGCGGTCTCTAATTTTATTTGTTTTTGGTTCAATAGTTCTGTAATTGTAATTTTTGTTCTAGAGTGTATGATGTGAACCAAGCAAGTTATCTAAATTGTACACATCCGGTTTTATACGAAACAATGGTCAACTAACGCCTACAGTTAATGTGCAACTACATAATTTTCATGGTGCATAGTTTTTTTTACTTGTCTTTGTCTAGATGCTCTATTTATAAAGTACTGGACCTTTCCAACAATATAATTGGGCCTACAATAGTTATATTATTTTGGTAGTTCCACATATTATTTTGCACAGGGATGAAGCCAAAAAAAGCTATAATGATAGCAAATGACGAGTTCAGTTTGTTTTTTTTTAGGGGGAGGGGGGTCTAGGCCCCCTCTCTCGATCATCTATATTGTAGTTTCTATTCTCTTACTCTAATGCAACTACTGTGCTTATGAGAAACTGGTGAACATGAGCATGAACTTCAAGGATCTTGTGCTCACAAATTAGCATGCTTTCTTAATGTTTTATGAAGATGTCCAAATTAGCATGACCTCCAAAAAGGTGTCCATGTGGGACAAAAATCTGTTTGCTTTCGATTGGCTGAACTGCACTCCCGCGTGGATTCTCCACATCAGCAACGTCGAGCCCATCACGGAAAAAGGAACTCCTGGCCCACCCGTCTCCTTGTGGCCCATCCCGATCCCCGGCGGCCCAACGCCCCGTTTCCTACGTCGACTGCTTAGTCTCCGCCAAGAGCATCGACGACCGCCGCAGCTCCGGCCACGGCCAACTGTTCCTCCTCCTCGCCGCCGCCACCGCCGCCGCCATGTTCGCCGCGGCCAAGTAAGAGGACCACCCCTGGATACCTAATTGCCGTGTTCCGGCGATGGCGAGCTGCGTGGCGTGAATGCGAAGCCCCAACCAAAGGGATGGTAGGTATTTGAGATACCGTCCACCTCTGGATACCTAATTGCCGTCCGATCCGGCCCATGCGGCCCAGATTGGACGCATTTCTGGACTCTAGAGCGTCGCCGTCGCCAGGCGCATACAGCTTAGGGGCCGCGCCGCCGCGGTGGCCATGGCTTCGACCGGTGGTGTTATAAACGCGCAGCCCCGGGCCCACGCAACCTGAAACCCAGGTCCAACGGAGCTACAACCAACAATGCTCAGGCCTAACTCAACCCAAAAGACTAGCCTGATAGGTGAGGACTGCCCTCGCCTTATATGTTGTGCTCCCCCATCATCAATTTCCGATGTGGGACTAAACCTAACAATCTCCCCCGTCACACATCGGACCCAACTCTTCCATTAGAAGAGGCTATCAACAGGTCCAGAGTTTAAGTTCTCCAGTGGAGGCACCTGGAGACTTTCACGGGCTCCCCCGTCATAAATGTGACCACTGAGATTTTTCTTAGGTTTCACGACCTTCGGCTCTGATACCACTTGTTATAAACGCGCAGCCGGATTCGGCCTAGGCCCGGGTACCTACGGGCCAGCGCGACATGAAGCCCACCACTGGAGAATTTAAACTCTGGACCTGTTGATAGCCTCTTCTAATGGAAGAGTTGGGTCCGATGTGTGACGGGGGAGATTGTTAGGTTTAGTACCACATCGAAAATTGATGATGGGGGAGCACAACATATAAGGCGAGGGCAGTCCTCACCTATCAGGCTAGTCTTTTGGGTTGAGTTAGGCCTAAGCATTGTTGGTTGTAGCTCCGTTGGACCTGGGCTTCATGTCGCGCTGGCCCGTAGGTACCCGGGCCTAGGCCGAATCCGGCTGCGCGTTTATAACAAGTGGTATCAGAGCCGAAGGTCGAGAAACCTGTAAAAATCTCAATGGTCACATTTATGACGGGGGAGCCCGTGAAAGTCTCCAGGTGCCTCCACTTTGTATGTGTGAAAAATTGTCCAAAAATTGATTAA
>OAMR01000197.1:369063-411732 GCA_900205405.1 Echinochloa crus-galli | reverse complement strand
GGACTACGACTAAACCTAACAATCTCCCCCGTCACACATCGGACCCAACTCTTCCATCAGAAGAGGTTATTATAGACCCAGAGTTTAAATCCTCCAGTTGCAGCACCTGGAGCCCGTCACAATGTGACCACTGAGATTTTACAGGTTTCTCGACCTTCGGCTTTGATACCACTTGTTATAAACACGCAGCTGACTAAACCTAACAATCTCCCCCGTCACACATCGGACCCAACTCTTCCATCAGAAGAGGTTATTATAGACCCAGAGTTTAAATCCTCCAGTTGCAGCACCTGGAGCCCGTCACAATGTGACCACTGAGATTTTACAGGTTTCTCGACCTTCGGCTTTGATACCACTTGTTATAAACACGCAGCTGAATACGGCCTAGGCCCGGGTACCCTCGGGCCAGCGCGACATGAAGCCCAGGTCCAACAGAGCTACAACCAACAATGCTCAGGTCTAACTCAACCCAAAAGACTAGCCTGATAGGTGAGGACTGCCAACGTCTTATATGTTGTGCTCCCCCATCATCAATATTCGATGTGGGACTAAACCTAATCTTAGCAATGAAAATCATATATCATAGAAGCCATATGAAAGAAATAACAAGAAGAAAATAATCTGCAGTAAATAAGCAATAACCCGCAGCCTTGTGTGCAACTCTTGTGTACGTCCAGTGAGCAACTCTGGAAAGCTTCTGGTAGCTTTTGGTGTATCCCGATCGAACTCGACATTGGAAAAACGATTTCACCTGCAACTCCGCCTTGGACTGACGTAGAATCGTCGTCGCCGTTGAACAGCACGGAAAAACCAGGCAGAGAACTCCGATCGCCTAAAGTACTAATTCTGCTCCAAGTATTATTTTATATTTAAAAATTACTAGCCCGTGCAAATGCACGGGTTGATGGACTAGTATTCATTAATCTATGATAAGTTCGCGACCACCTCATATTTTTCAACCGCCGGGCATAAAAAATAAACCGATTAACTACATCCCCTCAATGGGCCCATGATTCTTTTAACCAATTTTTATTTCTTATTTTTTATCTTATCTTTTCTAATAATGATTTCTGTAGATTATAGAGTGTCGTGGGACGCGAGCACGGTGTTAAACCCGTTTTTTTGGCCACTAACAGCTTTTTTTTTATGATTGGCCACTAACAGTTTGGCCGGCACAATCCAGTCCCTAACCTAACCATACTCGTAAAATCTTACATCCAAAGTCACAAGGTTCACATCGTGATCCTTTGCCATCACGCAAGCATCCGCTTTTGGGTAAATTTCTGAAACAGTCCGATGAACATCGGATTTAGTACTCCCTTATATATATAGCATACAAAAGACTCGTAGAACTAGCACACCGTGCCAAATATTACAAACGGAGGGCAGCAAACGGCAACATGAGAAATCGCCCTCGGATGCCTAAAGCCTACTGTAACACGCAGCGACAAATCTGCCCCGCGCACACGCCCCTGAAGCCGACACGAGGTCGTATACACAGAGAGGGCCTCCGCTCGCCGGCGTCCTCGTCTGTGTAGAATATGATGGAACGGCTTACCCTATCAGGGGCCGACGGGATCATTATATAGGCCAGAGATATCTGGCTATTACAGAGTACAAAGAGGACTCCAGTAAAGAGTCGGTACATGAAAAGAGGACTCTAATCCTATACGTTTACATCCCCCCTCAATCACAACTCTTACAAAGATTGAGATTGCCTCGAAATGCACGAAGCTTGCTCTCTGTCAGAGGTTTAGTGAAACCGTCGGCTATCTGATCATGTGTGGAAATAATGCGAACACGAAGTTGGCGCTGAGCAACTCGCTGTCGAACAAAATGATAGTCCACTTCAATGTGCTTGGTCCGAGCATGAAAAACTGGATTGGCGGATAAATATGTAGCACCGATATTATCACACCAAAGAACAGGTGTTGTACTTGTACCTCGCACCTCTTGGCGACGACAGCGGCGGGGACGATGACGAGTTTTGGGCCGAGTACGGGGAGCCACAGCTTACACAGCTGAAAGAACGGCTCCCGCTGTACCGCATCATAGCTCACGAGGTATCCATGACTAATGAAACACAAGTTTCAAATACTACAAGTTCTACATATTCCGCCTGTTTAACTTTGACACACAGCACAATCTGGTCTCTGGTTTGTGTATAATTTCTCTTTCTGCCCCTTGTGTCCATAGATATCGGAGGGACGGCCACCACGGGATTTTGCAGAGCTGAGAGAAGAGTGCCCACCGCCCGTTCTTGAAGAAGAAGGATACTTTGAGGGGTACGAGTGGAGTTTCGGGTGGTATTTCGATCCTGAATACTGCGATTATGTTGGTTTCCAGGACTACCAGCGGCTAGTGCTTCGTCAAACGGTGCGTAACATTTGATTACTCCATGCAGTTAGTTCGGACATGCTGCTCAAGTGCTGATAGATGTCACTTTTGCTGTTACTGGCAACTTATGTGCTATTGGCAAGTTTCTGTGGCGCAGCACGAGTATCACAACTGGGAGAAATACCGTAAAACTAGTGATACATATGAGGATGATCGAGATTTTGTCAAGTTCTATGAAAAGTTAGCAAGTGAAACTAAGGTATGCGTGTGATCGATTGTAAACTACTGGCTATGCCATCTTGGTCTGATAGTCTTTACGTTATGTGTAGTGGATTGAAAATTGCCTGACAGAAGGGAAGGTTGAGGTAAACATCCACAAAAAGTCACATGTCCCTTCTGTCAAATTGCCTGACAGAAGGGAGTTTATATGGAGTGTTTGGTTTGATTATTCTTTCTATAAGGCGCGTGCCCATCTCTATTTTGAGATTTGGAAACGCGTTGCTAAGCAAAAGGTTAGATTCTTTCCTTAGTATGCGGAACTAAAGCACCTTATTCAATACGGCTTCTCGTGGTCGAGGCCGGGGCAGTTCTCGTGGACGAGGCCGCGGCCCAAGCACTGGACGCGGCTCTGGCAACACTACATCGTCTTCCAATCGCGGTCAGGGACCATCGGCCGCACCCGATTCTGATGATGGACCTATGTGTCAACTTTGCGAGAGATATGGCCATACTGTCCATGATTGCTGGTTTCGTTTTAACAAAAAGTTTGTTGCTCCTCGTGATGGTGGTGCTCGTCCAATCAAGACCGGTCCTCAGAAATCTGCTTATTCTGCAGTTCCTTCATATGGGATTGATACAAATTGGTACTTTGACTCCGGCTCCACTGATCATATTACTAATGATCTAGGCCGCATTACATCTCGGGAGCGCTATAATGGTCACGACCAGATTCATGCTGCTAATGGCAAAGGTATGAGTATTAGTCATGTTGGCCCATCTGGTTTTCATACACCTCATCGAAATTTTTCTTTCAACAACGTTTTACATGTTCCTTCAGCCACTAAGAATCTAGTCTCGGTTCATCAATTTACAGCTGATAATGATGTATATCTTGAGTTTCACCCTTCTTTCTTCTGTGTGAAGGATCTGACAACGAAGAACCTTCTTCTTCAAGGTCGATGTCGTGATGGCCTCTATCCCCTTCCGCACCAATCCCAAGTTCATCATATTTCAAAGCCTTCCAACTCTCGGTGGCATCAACAGGTCTGAAAAAAATTAAATATGCAACTACTGGTAAACAAAAACAAAAACGGTAATGCTTCCACGTGGGCGTCCGGACGCGCGTCTTCGCTCTGGATGGACGGTTACGTGGCAGCTTCCTGTCCATATATGATCTGAAACATTATCTCCTCCCACATAGCAGACCGACTCCTCCCATCCACTTCTTTTTTCTCTCGCCCATGGCCATGAAGCTTGCAGGTAGAGGGAAAGAGCCGCGCAGGCGCTGAGCCGAGCGGCGAAGCAAAGGAGCCGAAGCTGACCTTGTGCAAAGGACGAAAGGAGACGCGACGTCGGGTGTTGTCATGCACAGCGGGCAGTTTGGACTGTAAACGTATAGGATTAGAGTCCTCTTTTCATGTACCGACTCTTTACTGGAGTCCTCTTTATACTCTGTAATAGCCAGATATCTCTGGCCTATATAATGATCCCGTCGGCCCCTGATAGGGTAAGCCGTTCCATCATATTCTACATGGTATAAGAGCCACCTCCTCTAAATTAAGCATCTAGACGAGTTCCTATTTTTTTTGTCGACGACATGACATCGACAAGTTCTGCAACGGCGGCTAAGCTCTTCAAAATCTCCGTCTCGGAGAAACTCACCCGCGACAACTACCTTGTGTGGCGAGCACAAGTTCTCCCAGCTATTCGCGGATCTCGCCTCACAGGCGTCCTTGACGGCACCGTTGCCAAACCATCTGAAGTTCTTCGTGTTGAGAAGGCCGATAAAACTATTGAAGAAGTCGAGGACCAGGATTTCCTTGGTCATCGAGGAAAGAAGATAAGCAACCAATTGCTGGTCTTGAGCAATCCATGCAGCATAGGCAGGGTTCTCGACTTCTTCAATAGTTTTATCGGCCTTCTCAACACGAAGAACTTCAGATGGTTTGGCGACGGTGCCGTCAAGGACGCCTGTGAGGCGAGATCCGCGAATAGCTGGGAGAACTTGTGCTCGCCACACAAGGTAGTTGTCGCGGGTGAGTTTCTCCGAGACGGAGATTTTGAAGAGCTTAGCCGCCGTTGCAGAACTTGTCGATGTCATGTCGTCGACAAAAATAGGAACTCGTCTAGATGCTTAATTTAGAGGAGGTGGCTCTTATACCATGTAGAATATGATGGAACGGCTTACCCTATCAGGGGCCGACGGGATCATTATATAGGCCAGAGATATCTGGCTATTACAGAGTACAAAGAGGACTCCAGTAAAGAGTCGGTACATGAAAAGAGGACTCTAATCCTATACGTTTACAGTCTGAACCCAGCGTGTGTGCCCTGGACCTTCACAGCTCTGCCGTGACAGCCGTCGGGATGTCGAACACGGCGGTGCCGACCAGCATCCCCTTGACGACCTCCACGCCGGCCGTTGCTCTCTTGGCTCCGGCCCCCTTGGCGTGGTGCGACCGGCGGTCGACCAGCAGGGCCCTGCCGATCTTGGACGGGCTGGACAGCTGCGCCGGCGAGAAGCTCGGCGTGGCGTACGCCGTCGCGTACGGCGTGCCCGAGGCGGGCACCGCCGCCGTGGCCTTGCTGCTGATGCTGTTCTTGCAGGCGATGATCATCCCTTCCGCACCGCCGGCGGCGGCAGGGAGGTGGTCCGACTGCTTGCTCAGCTCGTCGACGTTGAGCAGGTCGTCGATCCGCGCGATGATGTTGGACGCCAGGCTCTCCAGGACCCTCGAGTAGCTCTCAAGGATCGATTTGCCCACGTCCTGATCGAAGAACATGAAGAAAAAAAATGTTCAGTCAGCCAACAGCTGAATTACGATTTCACCATCCATGCAAATTAGCAATGCAGGTACGAACCTTGTTGTATTGGATCTTGCTCATGTCCAAGCTCGTCTGCGTGAGCCCCGGGAACCTCTGCTTGAGGGATATGAGGAGGCCCTCGGCGCGCTCGGCGAGCAGGTCACGCTTCTCCGTGTCCATGATCATGTCCTTGACGATGCCCCACGACGACCTGGCGCCGGCGCGGCTCGCCGGCTTGGCGCCGCCGCCGCCGCCGCCCCTCCGGCGCCACACGTAGACGGAGGCCTCGACGCGGTTGGCGATCTCCAGCGCCTGGTACTCCGACGACAGGTCCAGGCAGTCGAGGAGGCAGTCCGGGGAGAACTGGTCCGAGGTGATGTACCGGTAGATGACGTCGCCCAGCGTCGCCCTCCCGTTCTGACACGTCCAGCGTCGATCAAAGAAAAACATCGTGTCAGAACCATCGGAGACAAACCAGCACATGAGCGCTTGAAAATGTTCAGACATTGTGACATGAATTTCTGAGGTCTGAACCTTTGGCAGGGAGTCGAGGTAGGAGTCCGGCACGTCCATCTCCGCGAGGGCGTTGCTGTTGATGGCCATGGCGGCCTTGAGGATCTGGTTGGCGCAGTCGCGGCGGTGCTCGACCTGCCTGCGCGTGGCCTCGCAGAGCCCGCCGTGGGGCACGCGGGGCACGGGGAGCCACCACTTGTCGTCGCGGCGGTGGAACGTCCTCCGGAACGACGCCGAGCCGTCGCAGTCCGGCGCGCAGATGCCCTGGTCCACGTACCAGAATTCGGCGTCCCTGAATCCCTCCAGGATTTCCTGCCAGCAGAGCATGTAGAGGCTTATCAGTCGGTTGGTCAGGAAATGTTCCCTGTGTTTTTTTTTGTTCAGAAGAATGGGGATGGAACAAGAGGATGGTGAACTCACAAGGAGCATGTTGTCTAGCTTCCGAAGTGCCGGCAGGTTGATGTACAGATCAGACCGTGGCCTGCTTGTCATGATCTGAGAAATTGGCAGTCCACAAGTAGAATCAGTTACATTGCCCGTCTCAAAATTATTGTTTTTGTCTTCAGAGTTCAGAGATTGAATCGCATGTGCAGTGTTCAAGTGGCTAGTTACACTACATAACTAACCCAGATACTACTATACAAACAGTGCAACAAGAAAGAGAGCATAAATGGGATTAGCAACATTCTGGACACTACTAGCTCTAATCTCGTACGTGGTTAATAATCAACAGATGGAGCTAGTAATGGACAGCATTTGTAACGTAGTGACCAACCAAAACGGACGGCACATTGATACGCTCTTGGGACCTCAGAACGACACGCGCTTAACTGCCCCTTTTATTACACTAGATTAGGTATCAAGCGGCTAAGTACATATTTAATGGCGATTTTCCGCGGTCCAGCACAGTCAAAATTCAAATCACCCAAGATTTTGCTCTCACTGCACTTAGATAGGACGCCGGCCGGACGCGGCATTTGATCATGGAAAACGGTCGACGCGGTTACAGCTAGAATCCAGAGATCTTACAATCATTATTTAGTTCATGCCATCGATTGATTGTATACGAGATTTTGCTATTGATGCAGAAGTTGATTTTGAGAGTGTGCTACTCAATTTAACTAGCAGTCTAGCATTACAAGTTCTTAGGAGTCGTTGTTAATTACCTCCAGCCTAGTCCCATCCGGGAAGGTCTGCCATGTGGGGACCAGCTCGACGATGTGGTCGCTGACGCAGAGCAGCCAGTCCATCTCCCGCCGCCACATGGCCTTCTTCTCCGGCGGCAGCGGCTCCAGCCTCCAGAGCTGCCCGAATATCGTCGCTGCAAAGGAAAAACGGCGCGCGCGCGGCTAATTAAAACTCCGTCGTGATTCTCGTCCAAGAAGAAAGCAACCGTGCAGCGGCCAACCAACCAACCGAAGCGGTCGAACCGAGTGTTGTGGATTGGGTTGGGTCACGCACGTACCGCAGAGGTTGGTGATGGCGTTGGAGATGGCGAGCGCGGTGCAGACGCCCTTGCCGCTGCCGGACATGTCCTCGCCCAGCAGCAGCTTCGAGAACCTCTCCTTCATCATCTCCATCTCTGCCAAATGTTCCAGCAAGCAGGGTGTAAGATCACTCTGAGTAGTCTGGATTCTGAATTGCACGTCCCCGGCCTAAACAAAGCGAACGTCAATTCTCGCCGGCGAACGGACGGCGCGCGTGCGTACCTGAGGCCCTGCTGTGCTTGTCGGCCGCGGCGTGCGGCGGCGGCATGTCGTCCCTGCCGCCGCCGTCCGCCGGCGCGGGCGCGGCTTTGACGACGTCGGCCGTCACGCAGGTCTTGATGGCCACCTTCTGCCAGTCGTCGGGCGGGGTGTAGGTGTAGGAGACGCTGCTGGACGCGGCCTCGGAGCTGGCGCTGGAGCTGCTCCCGCGGCGGCCCTCCTCGTCGGCGGAGTCCGCCGTCAGAGCCTCCTCGCTCGCCGCCCGCTCCTCTTCCTCCTCCTCCTCCTCCTCGCCCGCGCCGCCACGCCTCGCCATCACTATGGCTGTATGTCTACAAAATGACTTGCTAATTCCGGGATGGAGCGCTAGGGCCGAGGCTCCGGCTAGACGTACACGGCGAAGGCGGCGGCGGCGGCCGGTGAAGAGAGCAGTGACTACGCTCGTGGCGTGCGGCGAGAGGCCGGCCGGGGAGGGGAGCGCGGAAAAGGATCCTCGTGGGGTGGATGAGCCTGCCACGAGCTGAGAGAGACGGAGAGTGAATTGTGAAAGAGAGGGAAGTAGAGTAAAGGCTTAATAGAAGCGAAAGGATAGGGGAGGGAGGAGGAGTGACCGTTGGGTTTTGAGTTGTCTTGGTGGGCTTTTTTTTTCCCTTCCGTCCGCATCTCCTACCAGGCTTTGCTACCACCAGTCCACCACGGCTTTCCTTTCCTTCCAGAGCAGAGGGTATCGTCGGGTGTGCGGGTGTGGCCACCAACGGTTAGAGGGAGGCCGCAGGGTTGGTCGGCGCCGGGACCGTCTGGTAGCGTGGTGTGGGGGCGTCGTCTCTACGTATGGACTGGCTCTGGCCGTAATGCCGTTGCACGCTGTCGCTAGCGGCTGGTGGTGGTCATGTGCAGGGGGTTGCTGGGTCTGCAAGCCAAACGGAAATTCCGAGGAGGCGAGAGGGCCGTCTGAGGCCGCATGATTCCTCGTTACAGGTCCTGGGCTTTGTTTAATGGCGTTGAACGTGATCGATCAAACGGTCAAGTAATCAATCCGGCAGTATGATATGATATTCGGCGGTGACGTGCGTGCCCTCAACGGAGTAGTAGTAAGTACGTGCTCGCTGCAGCCAGAGTTCAGGACGTACAAACTCGGCTCCTTTTCGAGATACGATGAGGTTGACACAAGTCAAGAAGCAAAAGGCAAATTGAGCGTGCACTAGTAGCCTAGTACAATCCTAATTCCTAAACCTTGGAGCACAGGAGATGCTCATCGGGCAAGCGAGCGTGAGCGGCGGTGAGCCAGAGGTTTTCAAAACCCGGGTTTGAAAACGCCGATCCGGTCGAGACAAAGGCGAGCGCCGGAGAAAGGCTGCGATGGATAGGCCGGGGTCGGGACCGACGACGCGTCCAGCGGCCACCACCACCACACCGTCACGCTGATCAGGCGGGCAAAGCAAGCGGCTGCGGTTTGACTCGGTAACCGCGGCGGGATCTCCTTTTTGCCGGCGCCTGGGAAATCCACCCCGTGTCGTCGTTCCCGGTCCCCAACTCGGCGACTCCCTCCCCCACGCGAACAAAACAAGAGCAACTAGTGGTACCGACTCATCAGCATCTCTCGCACTCGCACCCACCGCCGGGTTCGATCACTGGTTCGGCCGGATTACGACTGCACTGATCGCGCGCGGCGCGGGGGCGGCCTCTCTCTCTCTCACTTGTACCGGAAGCAAATTAAGATCGCAAGCAACGGGCGGAAATGATGCTCCCTTTGGCCCACCCGGAAGCATTTTGTAGAGCTTTGCTCGGCGGCAGATTAGCAGCAGCTTTAAACTGATACGCGGAGGCTTCTCAAGCTGTACTGATACCACACTGACACTGGCGAGACTCGAGAGGGTGTCTTTGTGCATGCAAACAGTATCGACCAGGATCGCGTTCCTGCTGGTATAGTACCACGGACCCGATGCAGATGCAGTCCTGATTCCTTGCACGGCAAATGGGACTTGAATTGAACGATGTAATTCCTTTTTCCTTTTCATATTACTACTCAAACACTGAGCTTGCGGGTGCCCTGTTTGTTTGGCTGGTCAACAGTGTTTTTCTCTCAGTAAAAATCAACACTTAACAATCTAGTAATGTTTTTCTCTTAGCAAAAATCAGCACCAGCCACCAATCAACCAAACAGGTCATCTTGAACGTCAGATACACGGTACACTCGCCACGGCCATTTTTTGTATTTACTTCAGCAAGTCAAAGTCCCCGGCACAGCGCACAACGACGGGAGACAGGAGAATCAACACTTTGCGCCATACGGGAGCTCCAAGATAGGGACCTCGAATGTCAAAGTGAAGACGACCCCTCTGCCTAGAAGAATGTTCCATGAGAGTCGTACGCACCACCGGCGCAGACACGTCGCTACTGGTCGAGAGCCCCAATGCAACTACGGAGATGCAAAGGGCAAAGCCTACGCGCGGCACGCAGGCATTGGCCACCGGCATCTTCACCTCTTGCCTGTCGCGATGAGGCTCGGCGCGCCGCCGGGGAGAGCCCGTCGGCGAACCGCGGCCTGCTAGTGCCGCCCCGGAATCCGACTCGTCCGTTTCCGTGGCGGCGTCGGGGGCCTGACAAAGAAAAGCTGCCAAGGATCTCGGGCGGATGTTCCATTTCGTCTTCGCGTAACGGAAGCCTCAAGCCTAGGTCAACCAATCAGCTTGCGAGCCATTGTATGCTAATGATGTTCTATTAAAAAATCATCTAGTCATTGCGATCTGTTGGACCCAATAAGTGCCGGAGAAAAGACATTCTTCACTTGGAAGGCTCGAACATAAGATTGTATATGTATAGGCTTATCATCTAGTCTTTGTCATTGTTTGCCTAGGTTAGCACTTGCAAGTATTCCATCTAGGGGTGGTAAAGGGCCCTCAATTTTGTACTAGAAATTTTAAGGATTGGGCCGGATTAAAGCCGGGCCAAAATAATACTAGTTTTTGAGCTAAATTTTGTTAGGGTCAAATTAGATTGTGAAGGAACAAATGGGCCATGATTCGTTACCACCCCTAATTCCATCACAAGCATTTGCGTGCAGCAGGGGCGGCAGCCGGCAGATACTATCACATCAGTGCCATGGCCTACCAGTTAGTTACACCGGACCGGGGAACAACGTCACGATCAACATAGAGGGAAAAGATTATGAAATAAAGTGCCAGTTGTGCTTTCAGAAAACCTACAAGAATGGTTGGTAGGGTCGTTTTAAGTTTGAATTGCTGCATGTGGACCACCACAGTTTGGCCGTAGCTTCCCAGAATACTGAACTTCTAAACATGACATTGCAGGACGAACTGGTCCTAGAAGGGGAAATGCTTGAGCTGCTGCTACTCATGCCAGCAATACTGAAGTACAAGACACTACAGGTAGTTTCTTTTTTATTTTTTACGAAGTTTGTTCAGCACCAATGCACCATCCTGTTTAAACAAAAACAAGCACCGGAAAAGCAAACAACAGAGTATGAAATAAAAGGGTTCTTTTATAAATACATCAAAGCATCATTTTTTAAATGCATCAAACAGCAGCAAAGTGAAGAAAGGCTGGAAGTGAAAGAAAGACGTTCGAATTGTTCGCGGTAGGCTGAAAGGAAAGATGCATGCCATCTGCGAATCTCGGAAATAATAAAGCAGATAGTCAGCTTTATCTGTTAACCATTTCGTAACCATAACACACAAATACACGGCATGGAGACCTCAAAGAGTAAAGCATTACAGAGGATAAAGCAATGCACTGACAAGCTAACTAAGCATGCAGAGAATCACTGCAACTCGTTTCGGTTAAAAAATGCAGCTCGTGTAAACATAGCAAAAGACATTTCAGTCTGATGTCCGTACCTTTGAACAAGCAAATTCATCTTTTTAAGATCACCGCACGGCTTGAGCATGTAAGTTCTGCATGGGTATTGTAATAAACATATGACGCATTATGTACTGGGGAAGATGTTTCAGCTAGCACAGAACAAAGATCTAAAGTTAAAGAGGTTAGGTCAGGAATTATGGCATGGTACTGCATTCTCAAACAAGCATGCAATCGCTCTGTTCGACCGGCTTGTTCCAGCACCAGCCAGCAGTGTTTTTCTCTCTGCAAAAACCAGCACCAGTCATCCGCCACCAACCAGTCAGCAGTATTTTTCTCTAAGCAAAATCAGCACCAGCCACCAGCACCAGCCAGCCGAACAGGGCCAATAAATAAGCATCATACAATGATGCCATCCAAATTTGAAAGTTTGTGGATACTACAAGCTGCACACATATATACCAATGTTGTATGGTTTTAACCTCATAAAAATTAGCAATACTCAAGCTAGAGACTATCAGTTAGTGTTAAGATGGCCATGCTGGTTTGCAAGTTCCCAAGAATAAAAGCATCTCAAGAAACTTGCAGTGGTTAAAAGAAGATGCCAACCTTAGCTTAGTGATGTTCAGTATAGCTTTACATAAATCCACAATCCAGTAAGCAGGAACTTTCCTGCAAGAACTGCACTACTCTTGCTTCCTGGCAAAGACGGAAAGGTCACTTGTGATGTGATAAAAAGGTGGAATGAGCCTGTGTTGTAGCTTCTGATGACTAGAACAAGTTAGAATTCAAACTGAGGGAACTGTGATTGTAGCACACTGAGTGGAAGAAAGTAAATCAAACCGGTGCACAGGAAATTTATAGGTCCTAAGTCAAGCAAAACTAAATGTCACCAGCATCGGCTTTCTTAGATGTCATGTCACAATGACAGTAAAACATCCACGGGACTTGAATTGAACGATGTAATTCCTTTTTCCTTTTCATATTACTACTCAAACACTGAGCTTGCGGGTGCCCTGTTTGTTTGGCTGGTCAACAGTGTTTTTCTCTCAGTAAAAATCAACACTTAACAATCTAGTAATGTTTTTCTCTTAGCAAAAATCAGCACCAGCCACCAATCAACCAAACAGGTCATCTTGAACGTCAGATACACGGTACACTCGCCACGGCCATTTTTTGTATTTACTTCAGCAAGTCAAAGTCCCCGGCACAGCGCATCCAACATGTACTGTTTAAAAAGCAGGTCCAAGTATAGAAATGCTTCAAAGTACAACTATCACCACCCTAAACTGAATTTCCATGCACTTGGCAGTGACAGCTGAATTAGATATGTGCCGAATGGAAAATATTCAGCAGCCATGTCTTTACTGATCTAAGACAAGTAAGCTTTGGGAGACTATGAAACATTACAACAGTGCCGCACTGCTGAAAGTACATCTTAGGTGATAAGATAAAAAGGCAAGGTCCAAGGAGTTATACCTATTATACATCATATGTTATCCCTACTCCAGAAATTCTTCCATAAGACCCTATAGTAAGTTCAGCATCATATTATTGGCAGAAGAGATACAGATATAGGGGATCACAAAGAAACAGATAGCAAACCTGTGATATAAATTGTTCAGCATCCGTGCGCCTTAGGAAATGGAGTGAGTTCTTGGTCAATGATACAGAATGGTCGCCAAGAGATACTTCCCCAATGTCCTAGCTTCTGCCAGTCGTCGGGCGGGGTGTAGGTGTAGGAGACGCTGCTGGACGCGGCCTCGGAGCTGGCGCTGGAGCTGCTCCCGCGGCGGCCCTCCTCGTCGGCGGAGTCCGCCGTCAGAGCCTCCTCGCTCGCCGCCCGCTCCTCTTCCTCCTCCTCCTCCTCCTCGCCCGCGCCGCCACGCCTCGCCATCACTATGGCTGTATGTCTACAAAATGACTTGCTAATTCCGGGATGGAGCGCTAGGGCCGAGGCTCCGGCTAGACGTACACGGCGAAGGCGGCGGCGGCGGCCGGTGAAGAGAGCAGTGACTACGCTCGTGGCGTGCGGCGAGAGGCCGGCCGGGGAGGGGAGCGCGGAAAAGGATCCTCGTGGGGTGGATGAGCCTGCCACGAGCCATTTTCCTGTCATAATCCAGAGAAAATCAGTAGATTACACATTGGAAATGCCTACCAACCAGGCCGCTGTTGAATGAAGATGGTCAACATTCTAGTAGGATACCAATTACCTGATCAATGATTGAAACTGTGAATTGTGCTCATTGCACTCTCTAATGACCTGATCAAACACGTCACTCTGCACATTTTGAAAAGAATGGAAATTAGGTCTTAAAGAAACTAAAAGGAACTCTGATAATAGAAGATTACTATAAATACTTTTAACTTATTTAGTTTTTGTGCTCTGTATGATGGCAAAGTAGTATACAATGCTGCTGCTGCCCTAAATTTTCTTCTGAAGATTTTACATCCATATCGAATGCACATAGTAAAACAAATATGACAACGGACATAACGAAACATGTGGTAATCCTTCTTTCATGGAAACTCATTGTGATCCTATGGAACCTGGTCTGGATACTTGATGGATAATTAGACCAGGTCCAGAGGTGATGCGCCCCCTACGGCAGGGTGGGGCAGCTGTCCCAGATAGCCGGGAGCTCAGAGACCTCCGCTTCAAGTGTTTTCGAGAAAAAAGACCTCCACTTCCATCTTCCTCAGGATGTCAAAGCACTGATTTAGGCTGTCATGGTTGTGGCATGCGAATGTGTGATCCTGATGTCAACTAGTGTCGCTAGAGGAGACGGGTGGTGGTATCTTGTCACTCAATGCAGCAGAGTCACGGACACGATATTAGGCAGGGAGGTAAAGATCTCCCTTTTCAATTGTCACTGTGTGCGGGCATGAGAGCAGCGGCGGCCAGAGGATGAAGACAAGCAGAGGCAAAAAGGACGTTCTCGGGTTGTATTTTGCTGAGAAGGGTAAGGAGAAGCCTACTGGACTGTTTAGTGAGAAGAATGGGCCAAAGATGGGAGTAAATCGATTTTGGCCTGAGTTTGTATTAAGAAATATGGATTAATTCGAGGATCATTAATTGGCATTCGAAATATGAATTAGATTAAAACTCAAACCTTGATAGAAAATATAGTAACTCCAAATAAATTCAACGTGAACAATTTCCGCATGATTTTGACTTTCTAGGTACTTCATTTTGAAGTGGATTTGGATTTTAATTTTATTTTATTTATAACAATGTGCATAGGTTATTCTAAAAAAAGTTATAAAGTTCAATGGCTTTAGGTTATTGCCTAGATGAACAAAAACATAGGTAGTAATCTTGCTTCACCAAGCCTGGTTGTCGGAATCGGTGTGGTTCACTAGCAAGCAAGAGCACGATACATCAGCTGACCGCCAACGTCAATGTAAGTTCCACCACTGACGGACTGACCAGGTCCCGTAGGACCTTCTACCAAATCTGGGTAGCAAATGCTAACAAACACGCTCCACCACTGACGGACTGACCAGGTCCCGTAGGACCTTCTACCAAATCTGGGTAGCAAATGCTAACAAACACGCTTAGAAGGGACAAGGACAAGAATCAAAAAGACACTGACTAGCTCAATTTTGATACTACCTTCGTTATTGAATACATGTCATTTAGATCAAGCTATTTAATTCAAAAATGAAATAATTTGCTTGTCCTAAACACCATAAGAACGGAGGGAGCATAACGTTGCAGGCACATCAGCCAGTTGTCAGAAAAAAAAAGGCCAATATTTGGCCTGATGATTATGAATTTTTAGGTGCTGCACACAAGTAAACAGTTTCGATTGGGAATCAAACCATCGGACAACAAAGACACCAGATCAATCAAAATTGCAACCTGCCACGAACACAAACGAGATAGAAGCAGCAATCGCTTCGATTCCGAACTAGTAGCTGCAGGCGAGTTCAGAGAAGCGGGAATTACGTTGAACGGCGCGAGCTGGCCAGCCTCAGAGGAGTCGACCTCCTTCAGCAGCTGCGACGCGCGCCTCCCGTACATCCTCCTCCACCACGCCCCGACACTGGCACTTGGGCAATCCCGGGCGCTCGGGCGGCGTGGTCGGGTGGTCGCACCTGCCTTCCAGCCGCGCCGCCGGCGGCCCGACTGTTGCTTCCCTAGCCGCTAGGGTTTGGGCGGACTGGGAATCGGGAGGGAACGGAGATGTAGAAGAAGCTGGAGGCCTCTGCAACGGGTGCTTGGGCCGCCGGGATTCGGATTTGGCGAGTGGACGCTGGCGCTTGCGGGGGCGGGGCGGTGGAAGCTGGAAGGAGAGGGGAATTTTGGTGCGGCCGCGCGGGAAGGAAAATGAGGATTCCTTGGAGGCGGGAGGATACAGATTGGCTTTGACCTCCCTGGGCGACGAAAAACATGGGCCTCGACCACACTCTCGGTCCGGACCAATACAGCCCACCAATCTTTTCAATCGCCGTCTTCCTCCACAACCGATAGCCCAGACCAAAGTCAAAAGGTAGCCCAACAAGATTAGATGACCTCTTCCCCAGCGGCCCAGCTACGCTCCAACAGCCTCTGCAAGTCTGCATCGCCGTTAGTGCAAATAGCCAAAAAAACCCTTGCCGAGGCACGAGCACGACACCATGGCCCTATCCAACCGCCGCGACTAGCTGTCGCCCACGCGCACCTGCCCTTCGCAGACAGGCAGGCCCCACCCGCGTCTTCCTCCTTCGCTGCCGCGCGTCGCCGCCACAGCTTCACTGCCGCGCCGCCGCCGCCGCCGGTTAGGGTTCGAGGGTTGCCGGGGTGGGCTTCTTCGATGTTCGGCGGGCTTAGAAGAACAAGGTCGGGGCTGGTCGAAGGTCCGACGGTGGTGACGGGCGAGACGGCGGCGGACGGCGGGAGCCGCCGGCCGAGCGAGGCGGGTTGACAACCGGATAGGCAGTGGCGGAGGCGGGGGCGACTGGTGAGGAAGAAGACAAGGTCTCATTGGGTTAGTGTGGCGGTGGGTGGCGGCGGGAGCGAGCGATGAGGAAGAAGCTGTGGCGCGGACGGAAAGACGAGCACGGTTAGTGCGACGGCGGGTGGCGGCTGGGACGACCGGCGAGAAAGGAGGCTGCGGCGGGCCGTGTGTTTCCTCGTAGGCCGAGTTTCCTTGGGCCGCACGCTTGAGGTGATGCGTCGACCACCTTCGCGCGCATGCTGTCCAGCGACGCCCGCATCCAACGGCGGCCCGATCACCGCCGAGGTGAGGGCGGCACATGGAGAGGCCATCAGGTAGCACAGCGCGCTGAGCGAAACTCTCTCGTGCCTCCAATGGCAAGTGGCCTTTAACAAACCCAATACGGGTTCAAGATGAAAGAAGGGGAGAATCACATAAGGAGGGGGAGGATCATCATCAGAATATAAAACCAAACCAATAACCAGCCAGCTCAGGCGACACGACAGTGATAAAAAAGGGTACGAATCCTCAAATTCTATCTGGATAAGAAGGGTTGCATACAAGCGTTCACAGTATACAGGACAGGGTCAGGCGGATTTGTGAAAGCTGCAACATCACAAATAAAATAAGATCCATACTTTATTCAACAGCACTGGACATAGTGCTTAACCCACACAAACCGCAAGCTAGCATTCTCAACCATATCGCTGGTAGGCTGGACTGGTCTTTACTTTCCCTTGACGACTGTCACCGGGCATGGTGCGTTCGACAGCACGTAGTTTGTCACACTTCCCAGGAGGATCCTGCAGTAATTACCAGATTATGGAGTCATGAAAAAATGAAACAAACTAACTTTT
This sequence comes from Echinochloa crus-galli, assembly GCA_900205405.1. Taxonomy (NCBI): domain Eukaryota; kingdom Viridiplantae; phylum Streptophyta; class Magnoliopsida; order Poales; family Poaceae; genus Echinochloa; species Echinochloa crus-galli. The sequence continues at coordinate 394,554 of OAMR01000197.1, read as the reverse complement.
TAAGACTTTATTTGTTTGCATCAAGTTATGAGTGCAATATGAATTTAAGTTTGCATGAAAAAGAATGCAAAATAAAATGTACAATCCTGGTAGTGTCAGATATCAGGAGTCTAAATGGAACGAATGCATAAAAGGTGTGGCGAGAAATATGACCATGTTTTTTTAAAAAAAAAGAATGGCCATGGTAAAATAATAACTTCTGAGCTGCCTTTATTGCGCAGGCAATATAAACTGCATGGCCCCCCTTTTCGGTTCAAGTGTACAGTCAGTAGCAAGGCAGGAAAAATAAGAAAAAACATAAATTATTTTAATGATTTTGCTATCCATCTCTAAACCCAAGTACTTTATTTCATCCTTAGACGACATGTTCGGCTGGCTTGACCAGCCACCAGCCAGCAGTGTTTTTCTCTTTGCAAAAACCAGCACCAACCACCAGCCACCAATCAACATTATTTTTCTCTCAGCAAAAAATCAGCATCAGCCAGCCAAACAGGGCGATAGACACTTATCTTCTCACGCAAGGTGTTAGGTGAGTGTCAAGTTGGAGAACATCTCTATAGAATCAACTTCTTTTGAAACGAAATCTCTATAGAATGATTAACCACTTGTGATAATTATATATAAGTCCCGGTTTTTGAACAGCACAAAAAACAGCAGCGGGTGAACCGATCATGAGTGTGTTCCGATCATGAGTGTGTTCTTCCAATGCTCAAACTATCATAGAAACATTTAAATATCAACTGCAGATTCACATGGCCCCATTAAAAAATTGCCAAGCAATCAAGATGAGGATGTCTCAAGGACAGGCTAGTACAATGCCTCTTCCAAGTTGAAAAGGTCGCAAGCCAACGTTCGAGAAAAAAAAGGTTGCAAGGCATCAGCTTGTTGCCCTCCCAGATTAAGAAAAGTATTCAACGATACAAAACAGAATCTGGAATTTAGATTAGCATTATCGTTGAAATGGCATCCCAGCACGACGTACGTATCGAACTAGGAGAGCTCTGAATTTACAAGTACTGTGACTTGGCACGTGGCCTGTCTCTATCAATCGATCCAAGCAGCATATACTCATTTTATTCCGGCCACTCCATTGACGCGCTCACATCTAAACAGGATTGCCGAGAAACTAGGGGACTCAATGATCAACAGGACAGCACATTGTAATGGGGACTCTGTGATTGCAGGACAGCACATTGCAATAGGAACTCTATGATGATCAAACAGTAGCACTGAGGCAACATTTCAACAGCAGTGGCAGTGATTTAGGATTATACCTCTGGATCGGGCCGAGGCCGCGGCTACCCATGACGAGGGAGTCGATCTTGAGCTCCTCGACGCCGTCGCAGAGCTTCTCCCTGGCGTCGCCCCAGTACAGCTTGGCCACCACCTTGAGCTGATTGATGAGCACGGAAACGCCTGATCAGAACGCGGTACTGAATAACGCGGCCAGGAAAAGGAAGGCGCAGCAGGAACATCATCCCCCCTCACCTGCTTCTGGCGCGCCGCCGTGTCGATGATGTCGAGCACCTCGGCGTCGGCTTTGACGCCGTAGTTCTTCATCACCTCGGGCTCCCGGAACTCGGAGAGGGGGATCAGCGCTGCGGAGGGGGAGGGGAGATCGCATCAATTCAAGCTATAGCCGCTTAGCCGAGGAGGAGAAGAATTACACGGCGCATTCGAGATCTCGGTGCCGCGGCGGCAGTAGCAGCGCTTACGGGATCCGGACTTGGCCCAGAGCGCGTGCTTGGACTCCTCGCCGCCGTGGTGCAGGACGTGGAGGACGACGAGGGTGTCCCCGTGGCGGAGCAGGTTGTGGACGGCCCAGTCCAGCGCCTTCTTGGCGCTCTCCGAGTAGTCCATCGCCACCCCGATCCGGCGCTCCCCGTCCGCCGCCGCGCTCGCCATCGGATCAAAACCCTCGCTCCGCTCCGCTTTCCGCTCGGATAGCTGTGGTTTCGCTCGCACTCGCTCTAGTAAACGCGATGGGGATGCAGGCAGAATGATCTCGATCGGAAAGCGCTGCGGCGAGGCGAGCATAAAAGGGGCCGGGGAGAGCTGGTGGGTGCGACCGCGACGCGGCGCACGGGACACCTGGTCCGGACCCGGACAGGCACGGAGGCACACAGAGGGGGCTTGCGGCGCGGGGCACGTTTCGGACGGGGGGACGCGTTTCCGTCGTGGGGGAGCGTGCGCGCGCGCACTCCAGGGTTTGGTGCGGCGTGCGCGCGGAATCTTTGCACGGTGCCGTGCCGTGCCGGCGGCACGCCGCGGTGTTTCCGGCGTGGCGCGCGCGCCTGGACGAAGGAACGGGAGGCTGCTGCCGTGGGCGCGGCAGAATGGCCGGTGGGTTGGGTGGGTTGGATGAGAAGAGCTGAAGAGGAGAATAATGAGAGTGGTATCGTTTCAGGATTTGGTCCATTTGGATGGAAAGCAGCGGCTACGGACGTGTCATTCTAGATTCACGACTCATGACTCATGATGGCTTCCACACGGTTTCTTTCGGGGGTCTTGAAACGGTTGAGAGTTGGGGTTGCTTTGCTTCCGGACTGAGACAAGACATTCGACGGAATGCGTTGTCCTCGGTCTAAAACTTGCGAAACCTTTGCGTGGACGAAAGCATTTTGACGGCCCTCTCTTTTTTGCTGCGGAATGGCCTTGCGTAACCGAGGCCTTGTTTAGTTCCCAAATTTGGGAGTTTTGGGTACGTGCGCACTGTAGCATTTCGTTTGTATGTGTGAAAAATTGTCCAAAAATTAATTATTTAGGCTCAAAATGTTCGTCTCGTAGAGTACAACAAAACTATGCAATTAGTTTTTGATTTCATCTACTTTTAGTACTCCATACATGTTATGACATTTTGATGTAATGGAAAATATTTTTTTTGCATAGTGAATTTAGGTGTAGAATTTAGTAGGGCCCCCTGTTTCGTTCTTCGGGAGGATAAACATTTCTGACTGTCACGAAAATCCGCTTGTACCAAACAAGTTCCTTTTCATCTACTGCTAGCACCTAGCAGTACCATTTTAAATCTTCAATAGCAGCAATGGGGTGTTTAGTTCCTGAAAAAAGTTAAAAAGTGAAGTGAAAAAGTCACATCGGACACTGTAGCACTTTTCGTTTATTTGTGATAAATATTGTCCTACTATGACCTAACTAGGCTTAAAAGATTCGTCTCGTCGTGTACATCAAAACCATGTAACTAGCTTTTTTATTTATCCACGTTTAGTACTCCGGCCTTGGCAAAGGGGAGGCTCTAGGGTTTCGGTTCTCGGCAGCTTTGCGACCGGCCTTTCACCGTCGGGTGGCGAACCGACGATGGCGACAAGGAAGACTACGGTGGACTCGAGGAAGGAGGAGCTTGACGTTGATGCCCTACTCCGGAACCTGAACCTCAGTGAGACGGAGCGCGAGGGCGTTGTCCTCCCGGTGGGGGAGAGGGAGTCCCTCCCGGTGGTGAAGTGGATGGCGGTGGCCAAACTGCTGACGGTGAAGGGCTTCAGCGAGCAGTCGCTGATCTCGACGATGCAGGCAGCCTGGAACACGGCGAGGGAGGTCACCTTTCGCCCCCTGGCTAAGAATCTGTTCCTGGTGCAAGCGTTCTGTCTCGGCGACTGGAAGCGCATTATGGAGGAGGGACCGTGGATCTTCCGGGGGTGTGCTTTGATGCTGGTGGAGTACGATGGGGCTACTATCACCCCATCAGTGGAACCTTGCAAGGTTCATGCGTGGATCCAAATCCACAAGGTCCCCCCTCTTTACCGCACGGAAAAGATCCTCAAACAACTTGCGGGAAAGGTGGGGGAGGTAATCAGTGTGGACATGAGGGTGGTCTCAACGACCAATGGCGATTTCACCGTGCACGGGTTAAACTTCAGGCATCTGTACCCCTTGCAAGGGTGGTTACCCTCTCGCCGGAGGGGAGTGCGAGCATGCTGTTACGGGTAATGTATGAGAAACTCCCTCGGTTCTGCGCGTTCTGCGGCAAGATGGGGCATACACACCTTGAATGTGGTACGGGGGAGCATTCCATGGAAGAGCTGCAGTACGGTATTTGGATGATATGTATACTTTTATGAAAGTATTTTTCAAGACAAATCTATTCATATAATTTTCACATTTGTAAACTCAACAATTTAAAAGTTATTAATTATTTATATTTCCAATGTTTGACCCAAACCTTGTCCTGAACGTCAGGTTTTTCAGAATGGAGGGAGTAATCTTGAAACATTTTGTTAGCAACATATACAATATGCTGTTGTTTTGGTTGTCTTGTAGGGGGTGTTTAGTTCGTGGAAAAGGGTAAAAAGTGAATTGAAAAAGTCACATCGGACACTGTAGCATTTTTCGTTTGTTTGTGGTAAATATTGTCCTACCATGACCTAACTAGGCTTAAAAGATTCGTCTCGTCGTGTACATCAAAACCATGTAACTAGTTTTTTTATTTACCCACGTTTAGTACTTCATGCATGAGGAGAGAGATTTGATATGATAGGTGAATAGTGAAGTTTGAAGAGGAAATTTTTAGAAGTTTGATGATGTGACCGGGAACGAGCAATGGATGAACATAAGTTGATGCGCATGTGAGTCAGCTAGCCACGTGCCGGAGCGTGAAGATGTCAGTTGGATAGCTACAGCACTGCAGGCACAACCACATGGCCGGAAGCAGATGAACTTGCACTTTGCACGTTCGTTGGTTGGTTGCATCGGGTGTTATAGTTTTGCACAGCCCATCTACACTTACGGCCTGTATACTATATGTACCTGGGCCTGGTGCGTGGTTCAACTTGGCGGAGGAGGATATTGTGCCGCTCTTTAGCCCATATGAAACGCTGTGTGCTGCGCTGGGCTGGCACTGAACCAGTTTTTGACTGAAGCAGGCCTCCGGCCCATCTAAGTACGGCCCAACGCTTGTCAATCCGTGTTGAGCAATGAACATTGGTCATCTGTTACTCAAGCTCGATCTCTACGGCGGTGTGACCTAGGTTCTCCCTAGGGTTTTAGGCGACTTAGGCGGCGACTTACCGACGACGAAGGTTTCCCGGCCGGCTCCGACCCTCCCACCCTTCTTGCTCGGGCTGACAAAGGGGCTGACTCTGCTGTGCACGGGTTAAACTTCAGGCATCTGTACCCCTTGCAAGGGTGGTTACCCTCTCGCTGGAGGGGAGTGCGAGCATGCTGTTACGGGTAATGTATGAGAAACTCCCTCGGTTCTGCGCGTTCTGCGGCAAGATGGGGCATACACACCTTGAATGTGGTACGGGGGAGCATTCCATGGAAGAGCTGCAGTACGGTATTTGGATGGTGGCGGGAGAAGAGACGTGGCGCCCGGGCACACCTCGTGTTCGCGGCAGCACAATCCCTAGCGGGACTAGGGTGGACCGTGGCGGCCCGAGCGGCCGGGGGCACACATCGTGTTCGCGGCAGCACAATCCCTAGCGGGACTAGGGTAGACCGTGGCGGCCCGAGCGGCCGAGGGGGCCGAGCTGGAGGCGGCCGAGGCAGGTATGGCCGTGGCGGAGCGAGGCCTGAGGTGTGGAAGGAGAAGGAGCAATCTGCTCCAGCAAGCAGTGGCTCAAGGAAGCGTGACTCTGAGGAGGCCGGACTGAAGGAGGTGGTTGACGATCTACAAGACACTGCGTCCAGCCCGCTGAAGCCAGGAAGCGAAGGCAGAGAGAGAGACCGGGACGGGAGTGTGGCCAAGAAACAGCTGGTGCTCAGTGATCCAAAAGCCGTTCCCCCTCCCCCACCGCAATATATCTCACCGCGAGACCAGAAGCGCTTGAAGAAAATGCCAGCTACGGCTGGGAGCATGTCCACCAGAGAATTGGCGGCCTCTGGCTCGGAGGACCGCCGGACCCAATGAGTTGCTTGAGCTGGAACTGTCGCGGCCTGGGCAATGCCGCGACAGTAAAGGAGCTTCGCGATCTGGTGAAGCAGTATGCCCCGTCCGTGCTTTGTGTGCTGGAAACTCAAATCCACCAATCTCGAGTAGAAGGGCTAAAGAGCACGTTAGGTTATGCTAACGCTTTTGCTGTTAGTAGTGTTGGCCGCAGTGGCGGTCTTGGTATTTTTTGGAATGATAAAATAAAGATGGAGATTTTACCGTATTCGCAGTACCACATTGATGCGATTATTACAGAAGTTGGCGCCCTCACATGGAGGTTGACGTGTGTGTACGGCGAAGCTCAAACTAGTGAGAGGTTTAAGACCTGGGATTTGCTGAAACATATTAAGTCCTCTTCAGATCTGCCATGGGTCAAAATGGGGGACTTTAATGAAGTATTACTCCGATCGGAACACGAAGGCGTGAATGAACGAAGGCATGCTCAGATGGAAGGTTTCCGAGAGATGGTAGACGTCTGCGGCCTGTACGATCTCGGGTACGAGGGCCGCAGATGGACATATGAGAAGCGAGTGACAGGAGGCTCTTTTTGTCGGGTTCGGCTGGATCGTGCTCTTGCCACAGTGGACTGGTGCTCCCGCTATCCTGTGGCGACAGTACGTAACTTGGCGGCCGCGGCATCCGATCATGGGCCAATCCTGCTTCGATGGAAGCCAGAGCCGATCGGCCGGGGATCATCCAAGACCAGGCGAAGGTTTCATTATGAAGTCATGTGGGAGACGCATGAGGAGTTTCCTGCCTGGCTTTCAGAAGTATGGAGAGAGGGAAAAGCCACTACATTGGAAGAATTACAACAGAAGCTTTCGACCGCAGCAGGGAGTATGGTGAGATGGGGCCGAAACACTTTTGGCAATGTGAGATTGGAGCTCAAAAATTTGAGAGAGGAATTGGAGAGGCTCCAAGCAGACCCTCAGAGAAGAGGTCCTTCGCATGCTGAGATTAAAATTACTGATAGGATCGTGGAGTTGAACCATCGCGAGGAATTTTTCCAGCGTCACTAGGAGTTATGTGGTGAGGAGGTGATATCGGTGGTCCTCTGGATATTAAGAGGGGAGGATAGTCCTGCCGCTATTAATGACACACTAATTGTGCTTATACCCAAGGTGGCTAATGCGGAGGAGTTGGGACAATACAGACCTATCAGTCTGTGCAATGTTATCTACAAGATTGCTTCAAAGGTCTTGGCTAATAGACTGGAAATCTTATTACCTGAGATCATTGCAGAGGAGCAGTCGGCTTTTGTTCCGGGGCGCCTGATCACGGACAATATTATATCAGCATATGAGTGTCTACATTTCATGAAACAGAAGAAGGCTCAAGATCTTCGTTGTTGTGCTCTAAAGCTCGACATGAGGAAGGCATACGACGGTGTCCAAAAATTCAGGTCGGGCGGCAGTTGCAGCTGTGGCTCGAGATGGCGAGGGAAGATTCATTGGGGCATCTACCGTGGTGTTTATCGGCATCACTGAGCCAGAATCGTTGGAGGCCCTGGCGTGTCGGGAAGGGTTGGCACTCGCCAGCGACACCCTCCTGACCAAGGTCCGCATTGCAAGCGATTGTGCCAATGTTGTCAGGAGCATAAAGGCCAGGTCGATGGGAGTGTATGGCCAAATTGTCCACGAGATCAAGGCACGGGCGGCTTCCCTTCAGAAGACGGAGTTTTGTCCATGAACGGCGAGAAGCGAACTATGAGGCACACAACTTGGCTCGGAGCTCCCTTTCCGATCCAGTTGGGAGGCATATATGGTTAGTTAGTCCGCCTACGGGCGTTTGTATTTCTTTAGATAGCGACTAGAGAGTATTATGTACTCTCCTAAAAAAAACTTGGTAACATTTTGCACCAAGAAATAGAAAAGCCCAAAGTCATGTGTGTGCGTTTCAATATTTTCCTCGAATACTTGACGAGTAGTTGACCTTGCGCCAGAATCTGCCAATGTAGGAGAAATTTAATCCTACGAGAGGTATCCGTCAAGGAGATCCTATCTCTCCCTACCTGTTTTTGTTGGCAGCAGAGGGCTTGTCCAGCCTTTTGAAAACAAGAATTCAGTCATCAAACTTAAGTGGAATCAAGGTGGCGCCAGCCGCACCAGTGGTGAGTCACCTCCTTTTTGCAGATGACAGCCTGCTGTTTTTCAAAGCAAACGGGGAGAATGCACAGGAAGTCCTTGATGTGTTACAGATTTATTGTCGGGCATCGGGCCAGCAAATTAATGTGGACAAGTCTTCGATACACTTTGCAAAGGGAGTGCCCATGACCACAAGATCAGAGATCAAGAATGTCTTGGATGTCCAGAATGAAGCGCTAAGCGAGAAATATTTGGGGATGCCAAGCCATGTCGGCGTTTCGACTAACGCTGCTTTTAAATATTTGAAGGACAGAGTATGGAAGCGAGTCCAAGGCTGGATGGAGCAGTGTCTATCATCTGGTGGCAAGGAAGTCCTAATCAAGGCGGTTGCTCAGGCAATTCCTACATACTCTATGTCATGCTTCAAGCTGCCGAGGGGTTTGTGCAAGCATATTGATGGTGTTCTGCGCAATTTCTGGTGGGGTAGCAAGGAGGGAAAGAGAAAGACATGCTGGGTTGCATGGGATGAGATGATCATGCCGAAACATCTTGGTGGAATCGTCTTTCATGATATTGAGCTGTTCAACCTTGCACTCTTAGCCAGGCAGGCTTGGCGGCTTGTTCAGGATCCGGAGTCACTGAGCGCCCGTATCCTCAAAGCAATATATTACCCCGAGGGAGATTTCCTGGGGGCTGAGTTGGGAACCAAGGCGTCACAAGTATGGCGTGCAATTCTAGACGGGAAGGAGGTCCTGCTCAAGGGGCTGATCAAGAGAATTGGTACCGGGGAGAAGACAAACATATGGACAGATGTGTATAAGAGACAGGATAATGATAGCAGCACAATCACCAAAAAGGGGGAGATTGAAAGTGCATCTAGGCACTTAATTGTTTTGGTGATTTTGGATGACAACACGATTTGTAATTTAACTTGTTTGTTTAAGTGTATAAGCAGGGTCTTATTCTTATGGATAATCATGAAACATACTTGTTGAAGAATGAGAGCTCATTGTTGGTACAAATGACATAAAAGCAAACAAGTGATGGTAATCCCATACGAGCTTCCATGTACAGACGGTTGTGCTTGTTGGGAGACTTGCTCATAACAGTACGGCAAGACTTCTCAAGAACAGTCTCACGGAAGGAGACAACAGGTGGAGGTTTTGGGATAAATTAATGAAGAAATTAGGATTTCTTTGGGCTTGATCCTTGGCTATGGTTATATTCAAATTGGGACATGATCATATGGATATTATATGGTCTCAAGTGCATGGAAGCTCATGGACAAGTTATTTACCAAAGACCACATACAAGATAATATTGAAGATATTTCAAGAATCAATTGAAGCAATAGAATTCAAAGTTGTATTCATGATGATGCAATGCTAAGTGAAACTCAAGGTGGCTAGATATGGTGAAAGGGATTAAGCTAGATGGTTGTGTCCAGGTACCAAGCAAAGAGAAGGGCAAGTTGGTCTTGTAGCCGAGGGACTTTGCTAGGGTGAAGACTAGCATCATGGTTTAATCTCTATGCACTAATCAAGACTTACGCGTGAAGCTATGCAATGCGTCTAATTCTTTATTGATCATATATTGGAAGGGCTTAAGAATTGATCCATACACATGGAAATTCTAAGCCTAGCTCAAGATTGGATTTGCTCAAGCAAGAAAAGAATGTTGAAGCCCTCAAAGTGAGAATGATCATGTATGGCATCATAGCTAAACTAAGTTTTATATGAAATTTCTAAAACTATTCTAGATTTTAGGATAGAAAAACAATTGGAAATATTTTTGATAAATTGTTTGTACAATTTTTTAGTAAAGTATTTTTGACCCCAGAACTCTCAACCAGTCCAATAATTTAGGAAAAAGTCTAAATCAACCCCCCCACCTATGGGGTGTGGGATACATCAACCCCCAACCTATGAAACCGTAAATTACCCCTTAAACTTTTCAAAACCGAACAAATTACCTCCTAAAGCGATTTTGGATAGCGGTTTTGCTTCTTTTGTACTGTGTTGAGTTCCTGACCCCAAACCGGTCTGACTGGTTTGGGAAACCGGTCTGACCGGTTTTGGTACTGGCAGTGTGAAAAAGTTTTGTAAATTGCAGATTCACCTATTCACCCCCCCTCTAGGTGACATCAAGGTCCTTTCACTCCCCAGAGCTGGTGGCTGAGTTAATTGACACTACACGCGCGTGCTGGGACAGAAGGAAGCTACTGGAGACATTCCATCCGATGGATGTAGAGGCGATCAATAACATCCCATTGAGCACCAGAAGACAACATGACTTCTGGGCTTGGCACTATGAGAAGAGTGGAGTTTTTTCGGTACGGTCTGCCTATCGGTTGCTGGTGAGGAACAAAGGAGAAGGAAGGAGAAGAAAGAGAGGAAAATACTATGAAGGGAGAGCTAGTACCTCTGATCACAAAGCAATCGAGAAAGAGTGGGTGCGCCTGTGGCAGGTGAAGGTCCCGTCGAAGATCAGGACCTTCTTATGGAGGCTGGCAAAAAGCTCATTACCGACTGCGGATGTTCGACATCACAGGAATATGGCGCCATTGGACATCTGTACCATCTGTGGGGCAAAGGATTCATGGAAACATTCACTGATCGAGTGCAATATGTCTAAATGTGTTTGGGCCTTTGAGAAGGAGGACATCACAAATTTTATCAGGGGCCTCCGGGAGGAAGATGCAAGGGCTTGGCTAGCGATAGTTGCCTCCTCTCTACCCCAGGAGGACTTGGTTCGAGTAGTGGTGACCCTATGGGCTATCTGGTATGCTAGGAGGAAGGCTATTCATGAAAACGCCTTCCAGAGTCCACTATCTACGCATGGATTCATCGACAGGTTCGTGACGGAACTTGGATTGGTACCTTCGGGATCGAGCGAAGGGCAGCAGCAAAGACGGGCCCTCTCTAGGTGGATCCCCCCACCTGAAGGCCTCATGAAGATTAATGTGGACGCAGCGGTGTCCAAAAATTCAGGTCGGGCGGCAGTTGCAGCTGTGGCTCGAGATGGCGAGGGAAGATTCATTGGGGCATCTACCGTGGTGTTTATCGGCATCACTGAGCCAGAATCGTTGGAGGTCCTGGCGTGTCTGGAAGGGTTGGCACTCGCCAGCGATACCCTCCTGATCAAGGTCCGCATTGCAAGCGATTGTGCCAATGTTGTCAGGAGCATAAAGGCCAGGTCGATGGGAGTGTATGGCCAAATTGTCCACGAGATCAAGGCACGGACGGCTTCCCTTCAGAAGACGGAGTTTGTCCATGAATGGCGAGAAGCGAACTAGGCACACAACTTGGCTCGGAGCTCCCTTTCCGATCCAGTTGGGAGGCATATATGGTTAGTTAGTCCGCCTACGGGCGTTTTTATTTCTTTAGATAGCGACTAGAGAGTATTGTGTACTCTCTAAAAAAAATGAACATTGGTCATCGATTGTTCTATGTGACATGATGATCTCAGTTACGTTGCAATCACGACGCAAATACTTACGACGACCATGTATGGCCGGCTGCCGCCCGCAGCAACACCACGAGCACCAGCTGTTTAGTTGAGCACGACGGTGATGTCGTATCCACCAGGTTCCAGGATGAGCTTTGTCGCGTCTCTTTTCCAAGTAGGACCACCACCATGATCCAAATCCAACCGATACGGGCCCATATAGGCAGGCCATAGCGAAACCGAGTGGGATCCAAGAGAAGAGATAGAAGCGGAAATCGACGGGCCCAACACGAGATATTTTTCATGGCGCCGTCGCCGTGAGCCCCAGCGCTTTCGGAGGCTGGCCATGATTGCGATGCGAAGCGACGCCGAGGACAAGGAGATGGCGACCGTGACCGACGCCGCCGTGGGCCGTTCCGCCATCACCTCCGCGCCTGTTCAGCAGTGTGCCAGTGTGGGGTTTCGCACTTTCGCTACCGACCCGGCCGGCGGCGGCCTGCCACATTATTGCGATCGACGAAATCAATCACACTTCACACACAACGCGCCCGCAGCCCGGCGCGGCACGGCCCACTGGCACGGCGGCACCCGCCAATTCGGCGGCGGCTTTCGACTCGGTCAATGCCGCGCGCGCCTTGCAAAAGCCAATGAGTCGCGCATCATGAATCCGTGAGGATTGCCATGCCCATGCCCGTACATGTACTCCAGAGAATACTACGTACATCTTACGCGTACGGGGGGCGGCTACACGTCACGGAGCCGCGGTGCCGAAAGCGAATTCCCCGTCGGCATCCTCTTCCTTCCAATTGCTTGCCCCCCAATCCCTATCCATCCCCCGCCCCGCTCTCCTCGATCGGCGCCCCCGCTTCGGCCTCCATTCCAACTCCAGCGCCCCGCCCCCTTCTCCTCCTTTCTTTCGAGCAGAGCAGAGCGAGGCGCATAGAAAATACTACCACTAGCAGCGCCCGCCACCACCACGCAGCGCCGCAGTTTCTGGAAGGCCCCCGCGTGCCCTTAAAGGCGCCGCCCGCACCGGTCGTCTCCCCCTGGCTCCGCTGCCGCGGCCCTCGCCCGTTTTAATCACCGTCCAGCCCGGCCGCAGCTAGCCCCGGCCGCGCCCAACCGCCCGTTCCGCCACCGCGGCGCCGCTCCCATCCAGGCGCGTGCCCTGCTGTGCTCACCCGACCTGCTGCTCTTCCTCTTATTCCCGCGCGCGCGCCACCCTCCGGCCTCGGACAGGCTAGTTGCCGCCGGCGGCCGTGCCGATCCTCTTCCTCCTCGCCTCGCCCGGTCCCGGAGCCGGCCCGGGGGAGCGATCGAGCTTCTGTACCCCGGCGGGCGTTTGACGATGTCATGTGGCCCCTCTGCGTCATCTCCGAGAAGCTCTTCAAGATGGCGGGCGACGACGACGGCGCCCAGGGCCCGGGCGCGCCGTCCGCCGACGGCCAGATTCCCCTAGCACGCCGATCGTACCACGTCGATGTGAGCTTTCTCCCTTCTCTCGCCCAATTAGTCGTCTCACTGTGCGTTTCTGTACGCAAGCGCTTTCCTCATTATTGGTCTGTTGTCTGACAAATTCTGGCTCCTGTTCTGGACTTCGGGCGGTGCTAGGTTCCACATGTGCAGCAGGCCTTCACCTGGGACTGCGGCCTCGCTTGCGTGCTCATGGTGCTCAGGACGCTCGGGATGGATTGCTGCGACGGCATTGCCGATCTCGAGAGGCTATGCCGCACCACGAGGTTCTCTCTTAATGAATGCAACTTTAACGTTTTAATTAGTATTCGGCAGTACTAAACACATGCCTGTCATGGCTCGATTTGTTCTACGCACGTTATTATTGCCGACCAAAAAGGATTAGCACAAGGCTAAAGGTTGGTTGTTGGATGATTGTAAGGAATATATGGTCCAGAGTAGTCATGAAGACAGACAATAATGGTTTCTTCATTCAGAATGAATATAGTACCATAATTAGAGAACAAGAGCTGCATTTTGATATATGGAGATGATTTTCTGTTACTCGCTGCCATATAGCATAACTATTTGTGTTGGAGGGTTCTCACTAGTCACATGAGCCGTATGATTTTTTTTTGAGTAAAGCTGTGACTGTTGCACCAGTGGAGATTTTTCTTTCTGTTCCTTCGTCGAATATATTAACCACTATGCATGATAAATCAAGGTGCAAATTAGTACTCAATGGGATTTTGGACATACACATATGGCATGTTGTGATTAGCAGAAACTGAGTTTATAATGTATTAACACTTTCAGCCTATTAAAAGAACAGTAAAAGCTTGATGAACTAACGCTGTTGATGCTTTTTTTCAGTGTTTGGACAGTCGATTTGGCATATTTGTTAAACAAGTTTTCAGTTAGCTTTTCTTTCTGTACTGTGACACTTGGAGCAAATCCACAATACTCCGGTGAAACCTTTTATAGGGTATGTGTTCTAACTGACTTCTAGTGCATATTCTTCTGAAGTTCACATTAATAATGTTTTCAAAACAATGCTGATAGGAGCAATTGCAAGAAGACATCTATCGAGTCGATGAGCTATTCGGGAAAGCACTTGATGCTGGAATTAGTATTCAAGTATGCTCACAGCAGCTAACCACATGAAAATTCTGCATTACATGTACTTCTCACAAAACTTAATTTATTTTCCCAAATTATGGCTTTTCTCAGTGCAGATCCATCAGCGCATATGAGATTGCTTTTCTACTGTTATCTGGGCACTGCATTGTTATTGCATTAGTGGACAAATCAAAGCTACAGTAAGTGTTTTTGTTTTGTTGTAGTACTAAGATGATATGTCGCTCCTTTTTATTTACTCTTTTTTCCTACATTGAGTCAATTTTTTAATCCCTTCAATGCCATTTAAACGTCATATAGAAGATAAAAACTAAGCAAAGATTTATTTTTAACCTTCATTTTCAAGCACCAAACCATTTGGAGTTCAACTGAGAAAACAATTGGTCCTAGATTGATTCGGAAGTTGTGGCCCTGACAGAATATAATAATAACTGGAATTTGGGTTGCAGTTCGTCTTGGATGAATGATGTGCATGATGTGCAACAGCTCAATGAGGAATCAGATTACATGGGTAAGATGCTTTATGCTCTTCTTTGAACATTTATTCTCTTTAAAAAATGAGTAATTTCTAGTATTTTTTTTGTGAGGTAGACGACATGCATCTTAGTGTTCACGGTTTTTATTGTTCGTCCCAATTTGTCATCATATTGTAAATTTCCCAGTATTTTTATGTGAATTTATTTATACTTTGCAGGGCATTATATCGTAATATGTGGGTATGATGCTGATGATTGTGAATTTGAGATAAGGGATCCTGCCAGTTCCAGGTGTGTAATGTTCACTTTGTACTCTGTAATCCATGATAATGAGTTTCAGCTTATATACATATATGCAACTACGTATGTTGGATAAAATCATCTGTGTATTCCAGAAGTTTGGGTGATTTATCCCTTTTTTTTCATTGACAAACTTGCATTCCAAGCATGGGAATAGCTTGTGTACTCTGTATAATTAGAGGTAGCCCATGCTTTTCTGGGATACTGAACTACTAGAGTCAAGGATCATTAGTTGTATTGATGAAATTACAACTTTGTTTAACCTTGAGAAATTTCTCCTGCTTTCCGCTTCATCTCTGCCTCTCATATTTGTGCATGATTGTCTAAACAGCAGGCCGAACATAAGCCAATTTTTTGATTCTTTCAGGAAGCGTGAAAGGGTGACAATGAAGAGCTTAGATGAGGCCCGCAAATCCTTTGGAACCGATGAGGATATTCTCTTGGTAGGAGATGCGCTGTGATTTGTCCTTCACATTCAGTCCTGTTATACTCTGTGTTAGTAAAATGTTCATGCTTGCAACACTCGCTGATGTATGGTGTAACTGGGTATTGCAGGTCTCCTTAACCGGAAAGAGTGGAATGAAGCTCACGCGTAAATTCCTCGCCGGCTCCATGTAAATAGCTCACCAGCCTCCAGCCACCTTGTGTATATACGCTGTACATCTCCTTGTAGCTATGATTGTCGATTGCCAGCCTTGTATACGTCATCTGCCGAAAGGATCAGTGTGCCAGTGCCAGTGAAGTTTAGGTAGCACCCATTGTGGTTTGTTGGCTCATAGAATCACCAAACTGTAGCAGCGAAGGGTTCAGCAGCAGCAAAGCACTGCTGCTCTTGTGTAGTTGCAAATGCTGCAGCAGCAGCACAAACAGTTCTGCTGCTCTTGTAACGAGCAAAAGCTATACGGGGTACCTGAACGTGTACAGATCCCCTTGAATAAATCGTGATCCCTTTGCACCGTATTCCCTACGTCTATATTATTATGTTATGCTGCTGGAATGGTTTGGCGTTTGATGATGATAACGCCGGCATCGCTGTCGGTGGAGTGTCTCTGAATCTCGCCAATCATTCATGGTCGCGTCCGGCAGAACCAACCGGCGTCGGTGTTAGGTCGCAGGAAGCGAGCTCGCACCAACCTTTACCTGTCTGCACGTCGTTTTCTGACGATCGCATTTGGAGAAAACAACTAGAGCTAGTGATTAGGGAACAACCATCTCATTGTCCGTGAACACTGATGCAGAGCGTACGTGTGTGTCGCCTTTGTAATAATTATTAAAAAATTGACTAGGATTGATTAGTCAGACACGTAACGCACACGTAGTTCCCTTTGTGTTCAGTTATTCACTGGTGATGCTACACCTGGCCAAGAAACTTTGAGAAGATAGCAGGGTGCTAGAATAGGCAAGTTCAAGGCAAACAAGAAAGCCCACGGATCGCGTGACACGTTCTAAGCGCGCGGTTACTGTCGAAACAGAGCGTAACGACCTGAACGATTGGGAACGGTCCTAGGCTTCCACTGAATTCCAGTAGCTGATCCATTCGGCAAGCGAAGTTGTTACGGAAAAAGTCGCTGCGGAATGGATCCCGTGAACCGCACCGCCTCACCTAACGCAAACGCGACGGGCAAGCCACTAATTTTCCCCCGGAGTTGCAACCACGGAAGAAACCGACGCAACGGGCCACCCCACGGGTCGTCGCCGGCCGACAGGGGCGCGAGTTCGGGCGAAAGCAACAGGCCTCCGCCGTCGCCTAATGCGATTGCCGGGTGGAGATCGTGGCTTGAATTGCACTTCGGATTCAGAGAATGGCCTTTTCTTTTTGGTGGCTGCCTTCTGATCAGTTACTTCCTTTGATATTTGTCTTCAGGAAAAAAACTACGCATGCCTTTTTTTTTTCAAAAAGAAGCCGGAGCGTTGCCATGTTATTTTAGAAGGAGAAGAATGCAAAGTCTTACAACGTTGCTACTATATGGAACAAAATCTCTTACTCTAATGAAGCTATACATCAGGGGCACCACATGCCCTCAACCTTAAGCCCACTCCTTCCTTAATGAAGTGTAGCACTTATCTCGGATCAGCATTTTTTCCCTGAAACACTCTCCTGTTTCTTTCGTTCCATAAGTTCCAAATTGTGTAAATAAGTATTGCAGCTTTAGTTCCTTTTTGGCATTTTGGGATTTGCTGATTGAGAGCTCTGGTCCACCACTCCTCAATAATGAGACCTGGTTCTAGGACACTAATTCTGTTCCCTGTCCAAGCAGCTACTAATTCTCAGACCTGAATGGCGAATGGACATTGCAGGCACATGTGTTCAGCCGTCTCCATCTCCACATTGCATAGCGAACACATAGGATTGCAAGGCCAATTTCTTGCTTGGAGTTTATCTGCTGTGAGGATTTTACTTTGAATTAGTAGCCAAGCAAAAAATCATGCTTGCCCTCTGATTGTGCCTTCCATACGAGATCTGATTGAAAGGTGGAAAATGGCCCGTTGAATTGAGCCTCATTACGCTGACTTGGCTGAGTAGTTTCCGTCATTTTTCATCTGATTTCATCTTCCTGATCATTCAATTGAACTTCTTGCACCTTGTTACACAACATCACAAATTGAGCCATCTCCTCAACCGTGTTCATCCTCCAAAGCCCTCTAGTATGGTGGTATTTGTAAACATAAATACTAATTGTTTTTCTTAACATAAAAATATGTATCTCGCCCACGTATTTTGGGGGGGGGGGGGGGGGAGCAGTCAGAATTGCACAAATTTTCGAGTCATGAACGCGTCTCAGCTGATCAGGTACTGCCACGAGCACAAAGCATAGATAAGCTTAAGCTGGGGAAACACATTACAATAAGCACATGATGACTCTAATGTGCATCATGCAATTTTGACTCCTAGAGTGTTCCAACAACGTGAGTACGTGACACGCAGTGGCAGCAGCGAACCACTCCGAAATTAGTTAGAGCGGCAACACGTAGCACGGAGATAATATTTTCAAGCCATCGCGACTCCAGAGAGATCGGAGACACCAACCTATCGACCTCCACGCGTCCATCCACACAGAAACAAGCAGTTAGCAGAGCGCAAGTGAGCAAGTCTGAGAGCAAAGCGCAGCAATGGAGACTGCTCCAGCGAGCGGGGCAACGGGAGCCCTGCAGGCCGTCGTGGAGAAGCTGACCGCCCTGCTCGTCGGCGAGGAGTACAAGCGCCTCACGCCGACCCTCGGCGAGATCCGGTCCCTCACCTGCGAGCTCAGCGCCATGGAGGCCTTTCTCATCAACATGTCCGAGGCTGAAGACCCCGACGAGGAAGACAAGCTCTGGATGAAGGACGCGCGGGAGCTATCCTACGACATCGAGGACAGCCTCGACGAGTTCATGCTGCGCGTCGCCGACGACGAGTCCGTCGAGCCAGACGGCTTCTTGGAGAAGATCAGGAGCTTGCTGGAGATGACCAAGACTCGCCATCGGATAGCCAAGGAGATTGAAGATCTGAAGAAGAAAGCCATCGAGGTGCCCGAACGGAACCAAAGGTACAGGGCAGGTGGTCAGCCTGAGCCCGTAGCCAACGCCAACAATGCATCGGTTGATCGGAAAGCGCGTGCTGTATTTGAGGATGAGACGAAGCTTGTTGGCATTGAGGGACCAAAGGGCGAGCTCATCAGATTGCTGGCAGAGGATCAGACTGGGGATGGCTCTGTCCAGCAGCAACCGAGAGTGGTCTGGATTGTTGGACCTGGAGGGCTCGGAAAGACGACTCTGGCACGGCAGCTGTATCAAGAGCTTGGAGGTCAATTCGTGTATCGGGCCTTCTTGACGGTATCAAAGAACCAGGACATCAAGGGAATTTTGAGAGCTATCCTTTACGAATTTGTGAGCAAAGAAGATTATAAAGCTGGGAAGGAACAACTTATCACAAGGATCAGGGAATACCTCACTGGCAAAAGGTACCACCAAAATCCTTTGGACCTTCTGTCCTAGAATACTATATAGCTAATCAACATTTCTTTTGGAGAAGCAATAATTTAAATATTTCTAGAGATAGATATAAATCGAAATATTAAATTACCCCGTCACTAGAGTTATACTAGTGATTTTATCCAAATAAACACTTGCGTGCATTTATTTATATAAATGCTAGTCAAACCCTTAGTGTATAGTAGATTCTTTTACAAGAAAATTAAAAATTGGATTAGTTTTTGCAATATACTTACATAAAAATGTGCAGCGTATTTTGCAATACATTTGTATGAACCCAGGACATTTCACTAATGTACGTACGGATATAATTCCTATATTTAAACAATATATACAGAGATAATGGTGAAAAGTGTGTAGCAACGACAGATAGCACTTTAGGCACTATTATTATTTCAGCATGACTACCAATAGCCTCTCCCCCCTGCATTTCATTTCATTTTATTTCTTTCATAGTTCATAGGCACTCTCCATTTTCAACAACAACAACAACATAGCCTTCAGTCCCAAGCAAGTTAGGGTAGGCTAGAGGTGAAACCCAAAAACAGAAATTAGAGTTAGGGGGAAAACAGAAAAGGAAAGAAGGATCACAGTTCGGGCACATTGATTGCTAGTCTCCAAGCGCTCCTATCCATAGCTAAATCCATAGAGATATTCCACTCCTTGAGGTCTCTCTTAACTGACTCGTCCCAAGTCAGTTTAGGCCGACCTCTACCTCTCCTAACATTATCAACCCGTCGAAGAACCCCATTACGCACCGGCGCCTCAGGAGATCTACCATCTCAATCTATGTTGAGTCAATTTCTCCTCAATTGGTGTCACCCCGACCCTATCCCGAATAACTTCATTCCGTATCCTATCCCTTCTTGTGTGCCCACAAGACCACCGCAACATAAAGGGTTGGCTGTGTTGGCTGGAAGACTAGCTCTCAGCCTAGTCGTCTCAACATAGCAGGTCCCAAGCCCTGGCAAAGGAGGAGGGCAGGTGTTAGGTGTGGCGAACCAACCTCGTACTTAGCCATTCTATGTTGCTACTCTCATCAACTAGCACCACATCATCAGCAAAGAGCATACAACAAGGGATATCACCTTGTATATCCCTTGTGACCTCATCCATCACCAAAGCAAATAAATAGGGACTCAACGCTGACCCTTATATACTTGATATTTCTAGTTATTTTGTGGTCTTTCTCTCCCTTCTCTACTCTTCCTGCGCTCTCTCTCACTGCTCTCTCTCTGTTGATAAGGGTAATGTACTTAGTTGGGACTTTGTGCTTCTCCAAAGCCCACCACATGACATTTCTTGGTACTTTATCATATGCCTTCTCGAGGTCAATAAAGACCATGTGCAAGTCCTTCTTCTGTTCCCTATATCTCTCCATCACTTGTCGTATCAGAAAAATCGCTTCCATCATGGTCGACTGTCCAGGCATAAACCCAAACTGATTTTGGGTCACACTTGTCACTCTTCTAATGCGATGCTCGATAACCCTCTCCCAAAGCTTCATCGTATGGCTCATCAGCTTAATCCCACGGTAGTTAGTACAATTTTGGACATCTCCCTTGTTCTTGAAGATCGGTACTAATATACTTCTTCTCCATTCTTCAGGCATTGTAATAAATTTTTACCTTCCAAACTAGCATGGATACATAAACATGAATCAAGTCAAATCTAAATGCATTACATAAAAAAGTCAAATCCAAATGAACAATTACTTCAGCTTATTTTTAACCTTTCTGGTCAATTAGCACAACATTCTTCCATTTTTGTTCTGCAGATACTTTATTGTGGTCGATGATATATGGGACATTGAAATATGGAAAACCATTAAGAATATATTCTCAATGACCGATTGTGGCAGTAGAATCATCATCACTACTCGTATAAACGATGTTGCTAAGGAATGTTTTCCATCCACTAACGGACATATATACAATATGAGGCCTCTTAATATGGAGCACTCAACACAGTTATTCTATGGAAGATTATTCAAACCTGATGAAAAATGTCCTTCACACCTCGAAGAAATTTCTTGCCAAATCTTGGAGAAATGTGCTGGCTTACCATTAGCGATCATTTCTATAGCTGGTCTGCTGTCCAGCAAGGAAAAAAGAAAGGAGCAATGGGATCAAGTGAAAAATTCGATTGGCCGTGCAATTGAAGGAAATTCTAGTGTCGGAGTGATGTTAAAGATACTATCGCTCTGTTACTTTGATCTTCCTCTCCATCTTAAAACTTGCCTACTGTACCTCAGTGTATTTCCAGAAGATTATAACATCGGGAAGGAAATTTTGATAAGGAGGTGGATTGGTGAGGGATGCATCCATGAACAGAACGGGCTTGCAGCATACGGCTTAGGCGAGAGGTGTTTTAATGATCTCATGAATAGGAGCTTGATCCAACCAGGAGATAGAGACGAATTTGATGAGGTGAAAAGCTGTCGAGTTCATGACACAGTTCTTGATTTCATTGTATCAAAGGCTATTAAAGAGAACTTTGTTACATTAATAGGAGTAGCTGGTGTAAATCCTATCGCTGGAAACAAGGTTCGTCGGTTGTCTGTTCAGAATGATGGTGAAATCCCATCAGGGCTAGTTTTATCCAATGTCCGGTCACTTAATGTTTTTGGCAGTAGTGTGGAAATCCCATCTCTGTCGGAGTTCAGACTCTTGCGTGTTTTAGCCTTTGAAGACTGTGGGCAGTTAGTAGATGATCATCTTGCAGATTTAGGCAACTTGTTGTACCTGAGATACCTAAGGTTCAACCATGCACATGCTGTTAGGGAGCTTCCAAAAGAAACAGCAGAGCTACAACACTTGGGGATACTTGACGTACATGGACACAACACAATAATGGAAATTCCAGCATCCATTTGCCAGATCGAACGATTGGATTATTTGGTAACTCTAGTTACTGACGATTATACGATATTGCCTGATGACATTGCAGACATGAAAGCACTGCGGGTGTTGGAAGGGGTTAATGCGTATATTCAGTCGCTTGTCTTTATTAAGCGGCTTGGTGAACTAACGAACTTGAGGAAGCTGGGTATGATATTTGTCAATAGTGATGCTGATGAAGAATGGGAGCAGAAGTACGAGGAGATTGTCTCTTCGATCCATAAGCTTACCAAAGCCAAACTTGATTCTCTGCATGTTTATGTCCTCAATGAGCCACCAGAGTTTCTGAACAAGCTATGTGAACAACACCCCGATCCATGTGACCTTCGGGAACTTGTCATCAAGGGGGATTCCGTCTCAGGTCTTGGTCCGTGGTGGTGTTTACTTGTGAACCTCCAGAAATTACTCTTCTGTGTGGATGAAAGTGTCAGCGAGGAAGATGTGAAGATCCTTGGAAGCCTATCTAATCTGGAATACCTCTGCATCCATCTCTATGATGCACCAGATGATCCTGAACTGAAGGCTCCCCTAGAGAGAGCAATGAAGGCCCATCCCAACCGTCCCAAATTGGTATGGGTAGATGACTATTAGACCTCAGGTACCAATTTTTCCTTGCAAAAATAATTTGGCTTACAATATACCTGTCATTTGTTGCAGAGGCCAGCACCTTTTCTTTTTCAAAAACAAAAATGATAACGTGTGATTTCTTTGTCCTGTCTGCTTATAAGGCACCTTTCCATCCATTGTCTTTTTTATTCATTTGTTAAGCTGAATGAATAGGCCTCAATTTTTTTCTTAGATAACATGCTATGGTATCTTTCAGAACTAATCTGTAGGTAGGTGTTTGGCAATGAAGTTATAAGCCACATTTCTCCGCAGTGTGCTACTTAATTAGATTTGTCGTCTAACAAAATTTGCAAAAGTAGAACGACATCCAACGTATTGGTCAGTTCCACGAAAAAAGAAAACATTTTCGTTGTAATTTCTTTTACCTTTCAGATGATAACGCGAGATGCAATGTGGGGTTACAGTATGGTTCACTCCAGGTGGCGATGAATGACATATATCCCCACAGGTTCTGGAAGTCTGGATCTCCCAAGTCTCAACTCCTGAGTGCAACTCTACGCCCTGCTCTAGCAGTGAATACCCAGTGGTGCTACCAGGTTTTTATCCATGGTTTGCGCTCAATAACGGGTACAGCCAGGGTTTTCCTGATAGTTTTGATTTCTCCGTAACATTTCCTGTACTTGGTTGACAGCTGTGTAATGTTAGGGCATATTCAATATATAGAAACACCCCGGTTCTATAGATGGGTCCCGCAATGATTTGATGTCTACTAATATATTACAACAATGTATAGAACTTGGAGTGAATCTATAAAAAGGTCACATACTTCTATCCTCTATATTTCTCTCTCCCACTTTATTCTATAGAACCAGGTTACATCCATGGGAGCAGGCTCTATGTCTATGTAGAATCAACCTCACAGTGCTAGGAACCTGGTAACCTGGTTTCATAGGAGAGAGAAATCTATGGAACCAGGATAGGACCGCACGTTGGAGACGCCCTTACTATCTACTGCGCTTTGTTTTCAGTCTTTTTTTTTTTTGAAATGCAGTCTTTTCTTTTCGGTCAGAACATGATACTGAAAAGTTGTATTGAAGGTCCATTTGTTCATTGATGCAGCTCATTATATCTCCCCGGCCCAGCCGGCTCTGCGTTCGTGTTCGGCGTTAGTTTGCTTTTATCTTTTGCTCTCTTTTTTTCGTTTGTTTTGGCCCTGGCACACGGCGGGGCGTCTATGTTGCACGGTTTTATTGCGTGCAGCTGCTCTCGTCTCCACACACACACACACACACATACCAAAAAAAACACTAGAGTGCTGAAATAGAAAGTTCAAGGCAAACAAGTAAGCTCATGGGTTCAGTATTATTCAGTCACTCTGGAGAAAGAGAGAGCTAACGATTGCCAATGATTGCGAGAGCGCGATGGGAACACTCTTCAGCTTCCGCTGCCTCATAGTACACTCTTTAGACTCTTTAGTAGCTGATGATCCATTCGGCAAGCGAAGTAGTTATGGAAAAGTCGCTGCGGAATGGCTCCGGTGAACCGCCCGATTCACTCGCCTCACCTAACGCATACGCGACGGGCAAGCCGCCAGTTTTTTCTCCCCGGAGTTGTAACCGCGGAGGAGACCGACGCAACGGGCCACCGCCGGAGTCGCTGGTGCGTGGTGACGCCGGCGACAGGGACGCGAGTTCGCGCGACGGACGGCGACGGGCCTCTTTCCTCGCCCAGCCGCTCTCATCGGATAGGAAGATGATGACGTGCACTGCACACTTCAGTGGTAGAGTAAACCGAGCAACAAGCTGGGCACTTTTCTTCGTAGCCGTTATCTGAACTTTCTGATCAGTTACCTTACCCCCTCTAGTCTCTCTTTCTTTTCTGAACGAAATGATATCTTTCTTTCGAGAAGCACAAAACCGATGGTACACGAAGGAGCAGAGCTAGCCTAACTTGCCGCGGCGGAAACGAGAAAGATCTCGTGCCGCAAGGGGCAACTTATCTCAGCCACAGTGCCCCCGGATTTGATGCGGTGACGACGAGACACTGGGAGCTTTCAAGTCAGGCACCGGTACGACCTGGGCCAACTTTCGAGTCACGCACGAACCGATCACGATCAGCCCGGCTGGTCGGGCACAAAGCGAGGAACGAAAGCACCTTTCGGCCTCTGCCCGTTTACCTCACCTCGTCGACAGGTCAGGCGCCCCTACGATCGGAGGATTCAGTCATCCAGAGCTACTGTAGCTACTAGCCCTAGAGTCCTACCCCGATCCGAGTCACGCCGTATCGCCGGCCTCCCCTTTGATCTAGTGGTTACAGACGAAAGTTCGTTCTCCCCGGCCTGAGCTTCCCGAAAAAGGGAGCTCGGTGACACCCATCGGTATTTTACGTCGAGGCCGAGAGCCATACAATTCCCCTTTTTGCTCCGTGGCGGCCTTCGCCGCAGTGATGATTTCGTTTCGTTTCGGTGCGTGCGCCGATCGGGCTTTCCGCCGTGACGCGACGCGACGTGGACGTCCGGTACTAGTACGACGCCGGTACAGATCCCCTTGAATAAATCGTGATCCCTTTGCACCGTATTCCCTACGTCTATATTATTATGTTATGCTGCTGGAATGGTTTGGCGTTTGATGATGATAACGCCGGCATCGCTGTCGGTGGAGTGTCTCTGAATCTCGCCAATCATTCATGGTCGCGTCCGGCAGAACCAACCGGCGTCGGTGTTAGGTCGCAGGAAGCGAGCTCGCACCAACCTTTACCTGTCTGCACGTCGTTTTCTGACGATCGCATTTGGAGAAAACAACTAGAGCTAGTGATTAGGGAACAACCATCTCATTGTCCGTGAACACTGATGCAGAGCGTACGTGTGTGTCGCCTTTGTAATAATTATTAAAAAATTGACTAGGATTGATTAGTCAGACACGTAACGCACACGTAGTTCCCTTTGTGTTCAGTTATTCACTGGTGATGCTACACCTGGCCAAGAAACTTTGAGAAGATAGCAGGGTGCTAGAATAGGCAAGTTCAAGGCAAACAAGAAAGCCCACGGATCGCGTGACACGTTCTAAGCGCGCGGTTACTGTCGAAACAGAGCGTAACGACCTGAACGATTGGGAACGGTCCTAGGCTTCCACTGAATTCCAGTAGCTGATCCATTCGGCAAGCGAAGTTGTTACGGAAAAAGTCGCTGCGGAATGGATCCCGTGAACCGCACCGCCTCACCTAACGCAAACGCGACGGGCAAGCCACTAATTTTCCCCCGGAGTTGCAACCAC
>OAMR01000197.1:282534-366568 GCA_900205405.1 Echinochloa crus-galli | reverse complement strand
GCACGGCTTCCTGTGCTGGCGAGGGCATCGGCCGGCGCCCAATGGCGAGGGGCCGTGGTGCGCGCTGCGTGCGCGGCCGAGCTCAGCCACGAGATCCGCAGGCCGCACGCGCGCCCCGAATCAAATCCGGCTCCGTCTTTCTTTCTTTCGGCTCGCCGCCGACGCGCCGCGCTGCTCCGGGCGCCATCATCCGGCTGGCTCCGCCTATTCGTCCCTCGTCCGCGCGTGCGCTGGCTTCTTTTGAGCGGAGACACGCGACGCGGGCACGGGGGCGCGTCGAGGCGATGGCGACCGCTGAGCACTTGAGCGAAAGCGCGATCACCATGCGATGCGGGCTCGCGGCCGAGGGCGCGAGATCGGGCACCATTCGTCGGGCGTGCCTGCCCTTGGCACCGAACTGGTGGAGCTGCACCGAACCGGCATTCAAACTGAGACGTGCTCGTTCATCAATGCCGGCCGCCCGACACCGTCCACCGCACCGGCAGCGGCGGCGGGTCTACGCAGATGACAAGAGCACAGGAACGCTAGCTCTACTCGCGAGCACGCCGGCCTGCACTGAGGTCGATACAGGAAATCAGGCACGCAAGCCCTCCTGGCGCTATCGCTACGCCAGCAGCGGCAGTGATGCGGTCTAGTGGGCTGGGCTAGCTACAAGTGAAGCAGAGAGCCATCGATGAGGCTAATGCATTGGCATCATTGCGTCCGTCGTCTCGCGGCCGGTTCGTCTCGTCACGGGCCCGAGCGACCGGACGGAACGGAAACGGACATGAATGGGTGCTCCAGGACCGTCCTTGTTGTCCAGCAAGCAAATTAATCTAGCCAGGATCCGGCCGGATTTATTACTGCTCGCCCAAGGGCGGTTTCGTCTCGTCTACTCCTGCGATGCGCCCTCCTAGCAGTGCCGCGCACTCTGATCGTTTGGTACAACAAGTGACGCTCGTAGCGTGCGGGCGTGCGGCTGTTTGCCTCGCCGAGTGTCTTATAAATGCGAGATCTTGCCTACCTGCCGGCGCCAGGCCAAATCCCTCCCGATCTTCGCTGGGCGTAGGCTCCCACCATTTTAAGCAACAATTTGCAAATTTGTTTGTGTTATTGGGTTCACACACTGTCGGTGCCGAGATTGGCCGACCAACCTCAGCGCCTAACAGAATGCGCTGTGTCCCGTCCCTCACCGGTTGATGCAAGAGCTAGCACAATGACACAAGGGAGTTATCCTGGTTCCGGCCACGGGGCCGTACGTCCAACAAGGCGTGCTCTTGGCACTGCACTATCTTGCACCGGGGTGCTCGTAGTGGGGCTACAAGCTTAGCGGGAGAGGAGGAGAGGCCTCCAAGTCCCTAGGCGAGTGGATGATTCAGGCGAAGTGCCAATATCGTGGCGTGTATATGTGTGTTCTATCTGTGTTCGTTGTCCGTCGTCGTCTATTAGTGTCCGTGCGTCCCCCTTGGCCGGCGCCTTCTTCCCCCTTTTATAGTCCAAGGAGGGAGGAAAGCGGCCCTGAGGGGGTACAAGTACGAGCACAGTACGTGCTACAGAGGGGGGTGTACTAGGAGAGCGTGGCGCCGGGCGTGCCGCCGTCCTTGGTTCTGAGCGGCGATTTAATGGCGAGCTCCGGCTTTTTCGGGCGTCGTGGCCGTCCTTGGTCTTGTCCTGGAGCGGCTTCGAGGGGTGGCAGGCGCTCCAGGCCGGTCTTGGTCGTCGGTCGTACGCCTGCTCGAGGGTCTCCCACGTTCGCCCAGTCAGGGGAGGACGGGAGTTGGCGGCATAGTGACGGAATAATGGCCTCTGCTGGCCACAGTGCGCGGCGTGCTTGCCCCGTCGGGGGAATGGCAGGGAGTTGGTGGATATGAACCCGGCGTACGTCGTGGCAGAGCCACGCCGGGCTGGAGTCAGCGCTTCCCTATTGGCTCGTATTCCCGCTCGAGGGCCTGACGCCCACCTGCCCGCTCGAGGGCTTCGTGGTAGGGGAAGGACGGGAGCAGTTGGCACAGTACGGTGGAGTGACCCGTGCCTGCCCGCATAGTGGTGAAGCGTCAGCACAGTGCCAGGGGCAGGTGGCACAGTGGACCTGACCGTGTCAGCGACGTGGAGCAGGGCGGAGTCCCGTCCCCATCCTTTGACTTGGGCGTTCGGTAGGTCGCGGCATTAAATGCGTTTGCCAGGCGGAGCGGCGGGGCGTTGCCACAGCGAATAGAGGGGTGACCTCGAGCAGGATGGAGTGGTCCATCCGCTCGAGGAGGCGTGTGGACCTGAGCGAGGCGGACGCGGGGTCGTGCCCGCTCGAGGGGGTCGAAGACCCTCGAGCGAGGCGGAAATGCGGCCATGCCTGCCCGAGGGGGTCGAAGACCCTCAAGCGAGACGGTCATGGCGCTCGCTCTTTGGGCCTTGAGGCCAATCAAGCCGGGATGATCGTTTGGGCCGCGGCGAGCGGCACCGGGCCGCGCTGCCCGGGTGATTTGCTGGGCCGCCGGTGGTTAGGTGTTTTCTGAGGGTGATTATTCCCGGTGGTTAGGGGACCCCCTTGGGATGTCCCCCGACACACACTTAGGCCATATAGAATTTTGATTCGCTTAACTCTCAAGATTATTTAAATTGTATAATTTATTCGATAATAACATCGTCTTATTTTCTCCTAGTAACAATAGCTCGCCTTTTTTTCATGACACACTAAGTTACAAAAATAAATAAATTAAGGAATATTGATTATTTATATTGGATGCATCTATAGAACACAAATTTAGACTTATTGTGCATGTTTTTTGCGTGTGTGGGAATGTAGCCAAGTCAAACTTCTTAATGTTTGCATTTTTTTTTACCTAATAACAAAACACGTTATGACAAAATTCCTTTGATGGGATGTGCCAATGTAGCCAAGAAAGTTAAATTCCTTTAGTCAACTTTATGCTTAGCACATCGTATAACTAAACTATAGAAATATATATTTTATAGTATGTCTAGTTATGTTCATATGATAAGTAAATTATGAAGATATCATTGGCCAAACTTAGAATAGCTTGCCTTAGCACAAATAAAAAATGTTTGAAAACCAAACTGTCCAAGCTGTTGATTTTGCACAAGACGACAGCAGCAACAGCAAACTTACCAGATTTGCACGGATACTTATCGGTCATCTAATTTAGGGCCAGTTTAGATTCAAAGCTAAACTTTTGTACGAACTATTACCCAAATCTAAGCACTCTAAAAGACAGCTATACCAATGATCAAGCTCTTAGCATACTCATAGTATAATAAGCACACACGTCGTCCTCACTTAATTTTGAAGTGTATGTATGAGACCCTCTTCTATTAAAATATTAAAAAATATTATATGAGCTAGCTAAACATTGACCATTGGAGGAGGCCTTAGCCAACCGTTTATCCAAACTATAGTCCATTAGCCGTCCAAACCCAGCTAGTGAGGACTAATACTACGGCTAAAAATTAGTCCACCCATCGAAACAGTCCAGGGCTAATTTCAGTGCGCTGAAGTTTAGACGTCTAAATTTAGCATGTGTAAACTTTGGTTTTAACCCATGCAAACAGGCAAAGCATTTCCTCCGCAATACTGCATATTTTCATCCAGCTAATTTCAGTGCTGGCACGTGTTACCGAGAACCGAGGATAACTTTTCTCGACAGAAACCTGGTCGCGCTCGCATCTAGGCAATTCACCTCAGGGGGTGTTTGGTTGCACGGACTAAAATGGACTAAAATTAGTTCTAAAACGGACTAAAGATCCAAACCTTTAGGACTAAAACCTCTAAAAGGGACTAAAACTCTTTAGCTCCACAAGAGGAGCTTATGGGGACTAAAACCACCACTTTTCCACTGAATGCCCCTCCCCCACCTACCGGCCCACTTGTTCCCTTTTAACTTCATGGGCAAAGTAGTCTTTGCGCAAGTTATTAAAGCAACTTTAGTCCCTAAAGGACTAATTTTAGTCCTTAGGAACCAAACAGGCCTTAAAAAGGAATGGCCGTTGGAACATACAAGGATGGCTCGAATCCATACTAAAAGTATCCTAGAGACTTGAAACATTTTCTACCTAAAAATCCACACCCACCCCCTCACAGAGGACCCACTTGTCGGGTTTTGGAGAGGGAAGCAGAACAAGAAATACAAGAAAACAAGAAAAAATTGGATGTTTCAGACGCTTTTAGTTCATTCTCTGTAAAACTTTTTTCACCCAGCGTTTTGTACCCGCCCGCGCGTACCCACCTCCGGCCAGGTGGGCCCCTACCTCCCCACACGTGCACACAATTATCCCGTATTGCTAATAGACAATAGATTGAGGAGTTTTTCTCCATATAAATAAAGACCAACTAACTTAAAAATGACGTGCCTTTAGATTCGAGAATACCTAAAGCTTTATATACACAAGTGTGTGCGCACGTGCAACCAACTAGAAAGCAGCTTTACATCTTATATTTAATTTATTTTATTTATATACATGTGCGTGCGCACATGTGCCTTTGCTAGTTCTTATAAAAGGATTGTAAAGAATTGAAAACACTTCTCACCCAATATACCTACATCCACCTCTCACAGAGGACCATCTGTCAGGTTGTAGGACGTGGGGAAACGTGGAAAAATAGTTCAAAATGCGAGAACTTTTTTCACTTGAAATTTTCATACCCGCCCGCACGTACCCACCGCGGTAGAAATCTTGGTAAGAAAACCTGCGTCGCCCCGCGTACCCTTTCCAAACTATACACAATTGTCCCGTATTACTAACTGACAATAAATGGGAGAGTTTTCCTTCATATAAATAAATGCCAACTATTGAGTTTTGAGAATACATAAAACTCTCTATACATAAGAGAGCGAATATAAAATATTTTTAAAAGCGATTGGCGAGGAATGATCCACACATTTACCCCTATCCATAAGGCACGAGCAGTCCTCCTTCGCTTTTACCAGCTCTAAAACCTGTAGTAATCGGCGAGGAATGATCCACACATGTATGTAGTTGCTTCATGTGTCACCGGCCGATTGTCCGTTGTAACATTCTATCCCGTGCCATGGTTTTTGTGTCTGGGTAGGTGCACGTCCTCGATCGCCCCTGCGACGTTTCAGCAATACTTAGCGGAGCTTGAAACATAGGATCACCAATTCACCATGAATCGTGAATGGTGGTGTCAAGGTTTGCGCGCGGGTCTTGCATCCACATCACATGATACGCTGCCCCACGATTACAATGAGCACTGCGAGCCTGGAAGTATCGGCAGTTGGCGGCCTTTGGATGGCTATGAAAATCAAGGTGTGCAGCAGCTTGCCGGTGTGGTGTCTTGGTCGCCAAATTGTCGAGAGTGCAGGGAGAAGGCCATTCGACGCGAAGTCTTATGAATTTTGATCATTTCTTTGAAATATCAGGGGAACCTCTAGCCATTTTATTTTGTTTCTCAAACGAACACCATTTAAATGATAAATAATATAATATTCAATATATTTATATATATCCACGGTTTGTCCAATGGAACGAGCATCGAATCGAGAGTTTGACTCCTAGGTCTCACATGTGCCCGGATTTTTTCTAGATTTTTAGCTGAAAGTGTGCTCTGGTTATAGGATGGCACGTCCGCCACGCTCAAGCTCAAGGCCTTGTTAGCCTTGAATGCCTCCCGGGTCTTACATGTTCGACATCAATGTTCTTAGAAAGTTTTCAATAAATTTTTTAGATCATAAAAAGTACTTGAGAAAGTTTGAGCAGTATTCCGCCATGCGCTTAAGTGTTCTCAAGCAGCAAATACAAACAGTAAGGACGCTAGTACTAGAAGTATTTAAACACATGAGCTTTGGTGCCATAAATACATAGGCAGGGACTGTTGAAAATTCAAGCAAGGTTGTGACTCCGACTGTGGCAGTAAGACGATAGCAAATGATTAGAAGACCATATGGACGGATATCGATCCAATCCAAATCTACTTTTAATATGACCTTGTTTCTTGGAGGTGGCTATTTTCGGCATTGCCACTATTCCTCTTACTTATTTTTTGCGACTATCTTACCCCTTTTTTTTTATAGAATGACCTTGTTACTAATTCTATGCTGTTTCTGTAGTGGAACCCTTGATGCTGGCTTTGATTTCCTAATTTCTACCCTCCTTTACCATTCTTCCAGCATGGCTGTACAATCGCTGCCATCCACGAACATCATGCGCATTCATGTACATACACCATTCCTGAACAGTAGGAGTACCTGAGATACGGAGTACAGTACGATGTACCATACCGCCCTCTGCCCCTCCTGCCCTAACTGCCATTGATGAGGTTGAGCAGCGACAGAATGACCATCGGGCCCCTACGCTTGCAGCCGCAAGGCCCGCAAGCAGGGGCCTCCGTTTGCGCGGGAAAGCTCCCGGCCCCCCTCCTCGAATGGCGGGAAAGCGAGGCGCGAGGCGCCATGCTGCGTTTGACCGCGGACAGCTGGCCTCGAGACCGGCAGTCGCGCGCGCAGGGAGAGAGTGAGGGATCACCGCCGCAGAGACCGAGACGCCCGTCAGCTGAGCTGATTACTCAGCTCGACCGCGCGGTACAGTTTCTCCGCTGCTAAAAACAAAAGCGAAGAACCAAATGCAACCGTCACGTCACCGGCGTTTTCCCATTCCATTTCCATACCTGTACTACCAGTAAGGAGTTTCTTAATCTAGAGTCCATTCAGTACTGATGCACGTACTTAACCGTCAATTTATCCCTGGCATCTTCCTCACAAAAAAAAATCGACCCAGATAGTATTCCAGCCTCTGGCGACGCTGCGTTTCCAGACCTCGCAGCCAGACCTGCGCAGTCGCTCGCATGCGCGGTGTAAACGGCAGCACCAGCGAGAGGGCCGGGGTCACGGGGCGGCAGGCCGGCCCGGCACAGCAGGTGCGGTCACCGGCAGGCGGTAGCGCGCCTCTTTCCCCGTCGCGGTGTGGCAGCGAGTCCTCACTGCGGCGGCAAGCCATGACCAGCAAAGGCAGCCTGGCCTGGCCGGGGCGCGGGCGGCCGGAAAGGGAAGCCGCCGTGCCGCGCGCAGCGGGGGCGTGCAGGCCGGCCTGGAGACAGACAGACGCCCACCCGAGACCCCAAAACCCCTCCCGATGTTTTCAAACTTTCGCGCGGGGGTCGTTGTTTTGTTTGCACATCTGACATTTCCCACTCTTCAGTTTGGAGCTTCTTCGGAACAGCGGGAGCCGTGTCGTTCCAACGCGGAACACTACAAAAGCTCTCGCATTTAGCGTTGCCGTATCTTTTGCGGACTGTGGTCGCTCGGATCGCTCGGCCCTGTCGAACGCTCCGGAGGCCCTACCGCTTGTCCTCGGCCGGCAACTCGAAGCCAACAGGCCTCTTGCTCTGCTTTTTCAAAAAGATTAGGCTCCCCTGCATCGGATGGCCGGCGAAGGAGAGCGCACTGGGTATCCAATGCTGCGGCGTTCAGTTTTTTCTGATATCGCTCAAAACATGTACGCACTGCTAAGCACTATAGCAAAGACGTCGCCGACTCGTCGCTCTTGACCTAAAGAGAAACGGCGCGGTCGCTGTCGCACGGCACGTCGCTGGGGCCACTGACCGGCCGACACGCGAGCCGAGCGCATGCATGATTGGACTCCAAATTTGCACTCCTCCTCGCTCAGTCTCACCATCATCACCGTCATCAGCGTACTCGAAGGCGTTGGGTACGGTAACACGGCTCCACAGGATAATACGCAGAGGATAAAACTCGAGGGACAGTGAAGTGCAGTGCAGTGCGGTGCACGCATGGCCAGTGTATATTTTTGTGGCCACTTGTTCACGGGGAACTTGAAGTGGTGTCCGACGAGACTGCCGAGTCGTTTTCCGATGAGAGCGCGCGCCGTCACGTCCACCGCCTACGCTGCTGCGCTCATCCCGTCTCCTAACCCAAGACCGGTAAAACTCGACGGCTACGCACGCAGCACGGTCTTGAGGTGTGGTGTGGCTACGACGTCTCACACGGCCACGATGAAAGCGGCACACGGCGGCGCGACGAGGCCAGAATTAACCAACCGCGCAGGCGGACACCATGACTCCGCCCCGGCGTCCACGGTGCCAGGGGGGAGCTGGACGTGCGCGGGGGCCCGCGGGACAGCGACGTGGGTGCCGTGGCCGCGGGAATCTCCGGCGCCGTGCCGTGCCGGGCGCGCGGAGATTCACAGGAATCCGGGACGGCCTGCCATGGCCAAGGGAATGGCAAGTGGGGCCAGCGCTGGTGCGGGACAGATGGGGCCCAGGAGAGGCTCGCCCGCGCCGGTCTTATCCAATCGGCAGAGGAGGGGACTCCGGCATGCGTCGCTGCAACAATGATAGCCCTACAACTACTGCGCCGCCCGCTCCAAAGGCCCCCCAGATGAACTGTTTTGTCATGTCAGCAGCCCAGAACAAAATTTCGGGCGTACGACGTTCAAAACGTGACCTTCGGGGGTGTGGGCAGCAACAGAGCTCGCGAAAAACCTCAGGGTCTGTTCTCAAGGCCATGTTTAGTTCCAAAAGTTCTCGATTCTCCATCACATCAAAATGTTATAACATGTATAGAGTACTAAATGTAAATGAAATCAAAAACTAATTACACAGTTTTGTTGTACTCCGCGAGACCAACATTTTGAGCCTAATTAATCAATTTTTGGACAATTTTTTTCACATACAAACGAAAATGCTACAGTAATGCAATGATTACGAAGAGACATCTGCACCTAAATTTGCACCCCCAAATTTGGGAACTAAACAGGGCCTAAAAAAATCACGGGACGCGAGCGCAACGACGACCCGGGAACCTGCTTGACCGCCTTCTGCACGACCCACCAAGCAGTGCGCGCTCCGAGGCCCCACCGCGCAGCCGCACCGGGTCAGTCAGCGACGTCGGCGGAGCAGGTGTGCTCACTGCTCACCTGGTCGTGACAGAGTAACCGGGCTTCTTTATTTATTTACCGGGCCCCGTTTGGGCGAACAGAACGCCCTGCCGTGCGAAAACGGGCTAGCGGGCGCGCCGTCCATGTTAGTACAGTGCGCGCCGTTTTCTGCGTGAGGTGCACCCGTACCCGGCAGCCGCGAGCGACGCCATCACCCTCCTCCATCACACGCCAGTCTAACGCCACCCTCCTCCATCACACGCCCTTTTCCACCCCGTACACCTCCCTTTAAAGCGCTCACGTCTTTAATGCGCTGTAAAATTAACACGCCACCAATCCCACGAAAAACTCGCATACGGTCGGATCGGACGCAACTCCCGTGACCGTATGACGCCCCGCAAATTTACTCCACGCAAGCGGAGTCAGCGACACAGATACTGCTACTTTTACCATGGCTGTGTTCAGTTCCAAAAACTGTATGGGAAATTTAGGGAAAAAGTCACATCGGATACTGTAGGGCACTGTAGCACTTTTCGTTTATTTGTGGTAAACATTGTCCTACCATGACCTAACTAGGCTCAAAAGATTCGTCTTATCGTGTATATCAAAACCATGTAATTAATTTTTTTATTTACCTATGTTTGATGCTCCATGCATGAGGAGAGAGATTTGATGTGATTTGATGTGATAGGTGAATACTGAAGTTTGGAGAGAGAATTTTTGGTAAGTTTGGAGAATTAAACACAGCCCATTCCATGTCCTGACATCAAAACTTTATTCACCATGCCGCCCGTATTTTTCCAGACGGAAAAGATCGGCAAGAAATACAGTGGCTGCACTTGCATGACACGCTGTACGCTTCTTTTTTTAAAAAAAAAGACAGGAGCACTGTCGAATCATATAAGAAGAAGAGCAATTGTACATAACACGCCGAAGCGAACAACACCACAACAACCACAACGCACACAAACAACGCACGCTACAAAACACTACACCACCACCAACCGGGAGAGAAGCCAAAGAAGCCACACATAAGCTGCGCCGTCGTCGCCAACGCTGGACCACGCCAAATGTTGCGGCCCGCTGCAAGCCCGAGCGGCGACTCAAACTCCTCCACCATGGGGCCATCTTCCTCAATCTGAACACACAAGATCGTCGATCCCCCTATTCCGGTAGAGCTTCAGCGTAAACTCCCGTCGCAGCGCCGAAGAAAACCACTGATCCTAGCCACTCTGCGTGGGGGCCTCGCCTCTTCCAACGCCTCGCACTCCTCTGCCAAGAACTCAGATATTTGAGACCGCTCTGAGAGCCAGACCTCCGCCCATCCGTCGCCGGAGTCACCACCACAACATGCGCGCCAACTGAAACCTCCAGCACCCACGGGCCCTTTGTACCTTCCTGCCAACACGAGCGAAGCGCACCTCCACTGTCGCCGCGCGCGAGCAACACCACCATTCAACCACAACTGTCTAGCCAAGACAGGTCTCCAAATACGACGCCTCTAAGGAGGGCACGACGCCAATGACGTCGTCGTCGCACGTCCATAAGTGAACAGGGTTTACACCCAAGAGAGCCCTGTGCAGTAGGAAATGGTGCATCACAATGGTGCCCCCAGCAGGGAGAACGGCGCCACAAGGACGCCGCCACCATGGCCACCGACAACGGTCAGTGAAGGCTTTCGCCCGATTCAGCACCATTCCTAACGCACACGTTTGGACCATCCAGTATCCTGCCCTCCTCGCCAATACTGAAAGAGGCCCGGCACAGCACGAAGCACAACCATGGCACCACCTACAAGCACCAACAGCCCCCCAGCCCCACCACCATGGCGACGCCGGACCAAAATCGCCAGAGAAGGAGAACACCACCTGCTCACCACACACCCGTCGCCCGTGCACAGCAGCATCCGGACGATGACATCAAAACTTTATCCACCCATGGGCACCCGTATTTTTCCCGACGGAAAAAATCGGCAAGAAATACAGTGGATGCACTTCCTTTTTCGCTACAAAAGAATTAGTTTTCCAATCAAAAGAATTAGTTGAACCACTACTATTTGACAGTCCAAAAAACACGCCCCACTATTTGACATCGGGCGGAGTGGGTGGAGTGGCATTGACAATTTGACATGACGCCCACGAACACAAGAATCCGAAACGAGATCTACGTAGTCGTACGTACACACATACCCGTCCCACAATAACTACCCCAACTCGTCACTCCTCCTACTCCGCTCCGGCCGTCGGGTTGCCCATGAAAAAAAAATACGCCTGAATTGCCGCAGAACGCAGGGGAGGGAGGCATTTGGGGGGCGCTAGCGCTACGGGCTACGGCCCACGACTTGCACCGGCGAAAATCAGTACGAAAAGGAAAATGATTTCCCGCGGGGATTTAATTCCCCGGCCGCGGCTTTCTCTCTCCTCGCCGTCCTCTTTTATAAAAGAGTGCACACCCCGGACCTCCGGCTCGGCCGTTTTCAATATCCTCGGCGTCCATCCATCCATCGACATTCCCATTCCGCGTCCCTCCCCATCTCTTTCTTTCTCGCCGTGCCCGTTTGGCCTCTTTTCGGTGACAAGCACGCCGGTTCTCGCCTTTCTGCCTTGGAGGGTAACTGCGCGGGCGGTGGTTGTCGCGGCGAGGCGCGTGGTGGTGCTGTTGTGTTCGGTGTTCCGACTGCCGCCGGCGGTGGATTTCGTGGTTCGAGAGTGGAGGAAATGTCGACGACGGAGTGCTCGGACCTCGGGGAGGAGTTCTGGCTCCCGGAGGAGTTCCTCGACGACGACTTCTTCTCCGAGGAGGAGAAGGCGGCGGTGGCCGCCAGGAGCGAGAGCGACGAGGAGGACAGCCTGGGCGGCCTCTCGCGCCGCCTCGCGGGGCTCCTCGGGGATGACGGCGCGCGCAAGGCTCCTGCCAAGGTTGGTATCGTGCTTGCATGCGTATGGCATGGCTCTGATTTGTGCCTTCTTTCTTTCTTTTTTTTTGTTCTTCCCTCTTCCTGCGCCGGAGGTTCTCATGGCGAGTTGGTTACTGTTCTGCAGGCGGAGGTGACGGTTGGGTCGCCGCAGTCGACGCTGTGCGGGCTGCCCAAGTCCGGCCAGGAGAGCCCGAACGGCGTGGCGTCCAAGGGGACCTCGCCGCCGTCGTCGCCGCTGGAGCAGAAGCCGGCCGACCCGTGGGAGCTCCTGTACGAGGCGGCCGGGCAGGTTGCCCGCCTGCGCGCGGTGGCCAACGGCATCACGGTGCCGACCAACACCTACGGCTTCAACGGCCACAGCGGCTTCGCGGCGCCGGCGAGGAAGCCGTCCCCACCGCCGCCGGTGGCGCCGCCTCCCGCCGCCAAGGCCTCTGCCGGCGGGTACTACCACCACCCGCTGGCGCACTTGGTCTCGCAGCGCCAGATGCAGGCCGCGCAGGTCCGTTGGCCTCTCTCGCCAAGATTCTTCGTTTGTATCGTTCCCTTTGTTCTGTTCCTGTAGCCGCCCCTGACGCGCCTTTCCATTTCGGTTTCTGCCGTTGGTTTGCAGTTCCATCTCCTCAAGCAACAGCAGCTGCTCAAGCTGCAGCGGGAGCGCCAGATGGCCGCCGCCGCGGCTTGGAGCGCGCGCCAGGGCGCCGGTGGGAAACCAGTTGGCTGCGGCGACGCGCCTCTCGGCCTGAACCCGGCGGCGTGGCCCCCGCTTCAGAAGCCGCAGCCGCAGCAGCCCCATCCGCCGGCGCCCCCGGTCGCAGGCATGCGCGCCGTGTTCCTCTCTCCGCCCGGCGCCAAGCGCGAGCGTAACGGCACCGGCGTTTTCCTTCCCCGGCCCGCCGGAGCCCCTGCCGAGCCCAAGAGGAAGACAGGTTCGTTCGCTGTAGCAACTTCCAGCCTGACAGTTTCTTGCACTCCTGCTTGTGTTGTGTTCTTGGGTGAACGCTTCAACTCACTCGCTGCTCTCCGCTTAATCCAGGTTGTTCGACGGTTCTTGTACCCGCGCGCGTCGTGCAAGCTTTAAACCTCAACCTCGACGACCTTGGGGCCCAGCCTCGCTACCCCGGCGGCTTCGTTCTTGATCACGGTAAGCGTCTATTAAGACTGCCAAGTCTGTTCTCGTCACCAATCTTCCTCAAATTGCAAGAAATGCTAATGTAAGCTGTTCTTGCAGATGCCTTGATTAGTCGGAGCAATATGCTGGCGAGCCAGAAGCGGCGTGCAGCCGCAGCGGCGGTTGCGCCGGCACTCTGCCACAGTTCTTGAGTTGAAGTCACCGGCCGGAGGAGAGGAAGGCTGTCACCAAGATTCCGGCGGCAGCCTACGTCCTCACTCCAGTCTATCCTAAAAATAAAAGAAATTAGTTGAGTACCTTTTGTTAGGTAGTGTGTTAGCAGCAGAGTTAGGAATGCAATAGTAGTATTAGCTTCAGTGTTAGGTCTGTTCATTTTGGATCCGGTGATATATTGGTTTTTTTGGTGGTTGCGGAAAGCGGTGGAGATGGACGAGCAGCGAAGAAACCCCGTCCCAGTTTGGTGGTTTGAGGGGAAGGAAGAAGAATAATAATAAGTGGTTGGAGGGAGGTGATTAGCTGGTGCAAGATAGAGCAAGGAAGAAGATGATGAGAAATGAAACGAAAGGATTGGGTGGGGTTTTATCCCGGGAAAAGAAAAAAAAAGGAAATAATAGCTCATTTCCTCATCCATCTATCCATGGCTTTGCTTGCTTTGAGTGCTATCAGCACATGCTTGCCCTCCTCTCCTCCCTCTTTTTTGCAGCCTTTTTTACTTGCAAAAGAAGCTTGCCGTGGGCTCCATGAATAAGGGCGTCTGCTTTGATTATTAGTGTATGTTTAGAGTATGCTCAAAGGTTTATTGGTGTTTCTCTCTCCCTGTAATACTAGTAGCAGCAGTTGTTAAAGTGTCCCCTGACTTTTGTTACAAGGGTCATTAGGAGTGCAGTGGTTAGTTGCTTCGACAGCAGCAAGTGTGTGCTGATTATTATAAATCTCTTGTACTACTTGACTACTTGACCCCCATGGCATCATGGGACATCAATATAGTATGAAATTTCATTTCATTTCATTTCGCCTGCCTAATTCGGTGCATCATGCCTTAATCAACTCTGTTCCCCGCCTTCTATTCCCCAATTGCTGATGATTAGATTACGCATGTGAGGCGGGCGCTGCAAGCCAGCAACCGTTTGTCCGGTGCCTAACCGCCTCAGAATCTGGCCGCCGGTGGGGCACGGGATCTGCATCTCCCTGCGGCCGTCTCGCTCGCGCGCCGGAATCCCCCCGACCCTGAGAAGTGAGAACGACGCATCTGGGTGGGCGCGCCCCGGCCGCCCAAACCTGGCTGGTGCTGGCTTATTCGCGCGGTCCAGCGCGGGTTTAGCTGGAGCGAACGGGTTGCGCCTGGCCCCATCCGGTGGTGGTGCAGACCAGAGCGCAGGCTGCAGCTGAGCTCTCCGCCGTTAATGGCCGGTCTCGACGAATCCGGCCGTCCGCCGACTCCGTTCCCCCGTGCCTGCGGCTGCTGAGGTTAAAAGCTGTGTGGCTGATGGTCTCATCTTCATTCCGGCTGTGTTTAGTT
The DNA here is from genome assembly GCA_900205405.1 of Echinochloa crus-galli. NCBI lineage: Eukaryota > Viridiplantae > Streptophyta > Magnoliopsida > Poales > Poaceae > Echinochloa > Echinochloa crus-galli. The sequence continues at coordinate 352,159 of OAMR01000197.1, read as the reverse complement.
CCAAAATTCCACGCACCAAACTTTACTATTCACTCATCACATCAAATCTCTCTCCTCATGCATGGAGCATTAAATGTAGGTAAATAAAAAACTAATTACATAGTTTTGATGTACACGGCAGTTTTGATGTACACGATAAGACGAATCTTTTGAGCCTAGTTAGATCGTGATAGGACAATATTTACCATAAACAAACGAAAAGTGCTACAGTGATTTTTCTACCTCTTTTCACTCTTTTACAAGGAACTAAACACAGCCGCCATCCATTTCCCCGATCCATGGCCTCGCGTCGCGTTCTCTGCTCCGGCTGTTGAGCTGCGTCTGCATGCGTCGCTCCTTCTCTCTCCCTGGTCGCTCGCCAGCGTGGGCCCCCGGTCAAACCGTCAAATCTCTCGCTTCTTTTCCTAATTTTTTTTTACTTCCCTCGCTCGGTGCGCCGTCTTTTGTTTGGATTTTTTACCGTGCGTCGCGCGCGCAGCCATCGGTCGGCGGGAAAGGCGTGTTTCCAAGAGAAAGCGGCTTGCGCCTCGGGTTCCCACCGGTGGGAGCGGGGAGTGAAAGCCCTCCCGAGCCCTCCTCCCCTTTCTCTTGCCTCGGGCCTTGTTACGATGATCCTGTCCCTTTTCCGGTAGGGTAAACCGCACGGTACCCCACTCACAGTTTTTAAACTCGCCAGGAGTAACTACGGATAGTATCATCTTTCGGTAGGGGTCACTTGCTCGCTCTTGCTCAGCTGGGGCGCGCTCGCTAATCCGGATCGAATTTCACGTGCCCGGTTCGTGCGCGGCTGCCTCGCCGCTTCGGTTTGTCCCGGCGGGGTGGCGGGCACGCGCGACGGTGGCGTGCGCTAACTCTGGGCGGTGGCGCGGGTGTGGCCTGCGAAAGGGCGCGGTGGTACGGACGAGACGTAAGTGGTGGAGCTGCCGAGTGCCGAGAGGGGTTGGGTTGGGTTGGGGGGCGCCGTGATCGCTGGAAAGGTGGGTTGGCTGCACGCACCTGATGCGAGCTGGTTGGGTTTGGGTTGGGTTGGGTGCGCGCGGGGGCATTGCAGAGCAAGCCGAGAGCAACAGGGCAACGCGCGCCCAATCGATCGATCGCTTACGCCCGCCCATGTGGCCCTCACGTTGTTCGTGCGTGCGTGCGCGAGGTGGCGTGGCGTGGCGTGGTGTGTTGGGTAAGTTAAGTTGGGGAGGGGAGGGCCACCACCGCGGCCGGCCGGTCCGGGCTCGCTGTCGTGCCGGGCGCATGGCGGCGGGCAGCCGCGCGGTGGGTTGGCTTGGCTGGCTCTGGCCGCGACTCAACTTCCCTCGCCGAACTCCCGCCATTTTCCAGCACTGAATGTGCTGCGCCCCCGGCCGTGGTCCACCACCCCTGCGGCCCGCGAGCGACTCAACCGCTTTCTACGTCTTCCCGCGCATCCAGTGGTGAGCGGGAGTACTGGTTGATATTTTGCGACGCATACGGCAAGGGAGTAATCAATTGAAGGATTATCCGTCCAATTGCGTCCGGCCATCGTCGTCGCCACCCACGTAAACTACTGTGTATTCGCGCGTCTTGTAGGGCCCAGCCGCAGGCGGAGGTTCCGGACGGAATCGATGCGAGGATCCTTTCGGCCCGGCCCGGTTCAATGTATATGTATTTTCCCACTATATATAGTAGTATTTTTTTCTCTCCTTCTGTGGTACTCTATTTTCTTTTGTTATGTTGTCAAATATTTTGTAGTTGACCGTGTAGTTTGATGACCTAACTGCCGCCATTTATTCGCTCTATGCGAACATCACATGGCCCAGGCTACCATCCATTTTTACGCTGACGTCTGCGTCGTCTTTCAAAACCCCCACCTCAATTGGCATGGCTCGCACCAATCGGCATCTTTATGGGGCAACATGGCAAATGGAGGCTTTGAGTATTCAGCTTAAACCTCCTGTTCTCATCCCCTCAGCTAGGATCATGCAGCTGCTTAACAAAACCCCAGGACGGCCTGGCTTAGCATCCTAGCAAGTAGCAACCCCCTTTCTGCTGCACCCTTTTGCTACCGATCGAGCTGAAGGCCGGGTCTCCCGCTCGCCTCAGCACGCACTCTGTGAACTGTGACCGGCTGCCGGCCGACGTTCTTCGCTGCCACTGCCAGTTTGCCTACCGACGGCGACGTCCAAATTTTGTTGCTCGACTGCCGCTCGCATGCTCGGTGCAGTTTACCAACCATGGCTACCCGATCGAGTACGTGCCGTGTCAGCCTCACGCATTTCACTGTCCCGGTATATCTAACAGTAGGACGGTACACCAACCGCCGAGCCCCCCGCCCCTCTCTGTTGTGCCGTTTGGCGGTCGCGTACGTGCGCAACGCAACAGAACCGCACCAACCTGGCCAACGCGGCGCCGACTCGCATGCGCGGTAGTCCATTTGTCGGTAACCGAATTCTCCCGGTGCATATTCTAGTTACGGAGTCACCGTCACCCATGCATAATGCGAGCTGCCTGGCTCATTCACCTGCCGGCCGGTCCTACCACCTCTCTCTCTCGTACTAGTCCCTAACCCAATGCTCACGATAATTCATACATCGTCGTCTCCATGATAATTCTTCTGTTCCTATCTGTCGTCTTACAAAATACTCCACTGCTTGACGTTTCTACTGTACGGGCTACAGTAGGGTGCAAGTGAAGCGAGGCAGTGTGCTGTGTGCAGCAGTGGAGAAATGGGAACAGGGCCCGCGCCGACAAAGCGAAGGAGACGAAGGGGGCTTCGTTCCTAGGAATCCCGCCCGTGCCCTGGATCTCCGATCTCGGCAGCATGACAGGTCACACTCAAGGGAAACGAGGAGGCTACGCTAGCACATACAAAAACTCGATTACCCGAAAAACAGGAACAACAGCAGTTATAGATCAGGGATCGTTACCACTAGACGCGCAGTTGCAGCGGAAGCCGTCTCGATGTAGACGAACGCGTCGAAGTGGCAGTGCAGTGCAGTTGCTTACGTCCGTCTGGTCCTGCACGTGCGGTTCGTCCTTGTGCTCCAAGCGCAGCACCTCCGAGGTATCCACACGTACGAGGATGGAAACGTCGCACGCCGGACTGCTAGGTCCGCGAGCACGATGAGGAGAGGGCGTAGGCAGCGCGGCGGTTGCTTGAAAGTCGTGTCCTTTTCAGGAGGGGTTTGGTCTATATTTATTGGAAGAAAATTTCCCACACCATCTTCCATTAGCAATATGGGATTAATAGATAGTGTACCCCTTCCCTCGGTAATGGGCTTTACAACATTTGTGGCCCATTATGACTTTAACGCCCCAATCAATCTGAGCCCACTAGTGGATCGAATCCAGTTGGCTCTAGGACATATTTCCAACACGTGCACCTATCCTTCTCCTCAGTTGTATATTGCGGACGTATGACCATAGTGTTATAAACGCGCAACGGATTCCGCCCATGCCGCTGCACCCACAGGCCGGCGCAACATGAAGCCCAGGTCCAACGGAGCAACAACCAACAAAGCTCAGTCCTAACTCAACCCAAAAGACTAGTCTGATAGGTGAGGACTGCCCTCCCCTTATATGTTGTGCTTCCCCGTCATCAATTTTCGATGTAGGACTAAACCTAACAATCTCTCCCGTCACACATCGGACCCAACTCTTCCATAATCAATCTATGGATTAAAGCAAGCATCTCGGAGTTGGAACCTTCGTTTTGATGAGGTAGTCAAAGGGTTTGACTTCCGGCAGAATGAAGAAGAGGCTTGTGTTTACAAGAAGGAAAGTGGGAGCTCTGTTGTATTTCTAATCTTGTATGTGGATGACATATTGTTGATTGGGAATGATATTCCTATGCTAGAATCCGTTAAGACTTCGCTGAAAAATAGTTTTTCTATGAAGGACTTAGGGGAAGCTGCATACATTCTGGGCATAAGGATCTATAGGGATAGATCAAGGAGGCTTATAGGATTAAGTCAAGATACTTATATTGACAAGGTGCTGAATCGGTTCAGCATGGAACAGTCCAAGAAAGGGTTCTTGCCTATGTCACATGGCATACACCTCAGCAAGACTCAGTGTCCTACGACGACTGATGAGCGGGAGCGCATGAGTAAGGTTCCTTATGCTTCAGCAATTGGATCCATCATGTACGCCATGATAAGTACTCGTCCAGATGTCTCATATGCTCTAAGTGTTACGAGCAGACACCAGACTAATCCAGGTGAAAGTCACTGGACAGCGGTGAAAAACATTCTTAAGTACTCGATGCAACTCCACCTTCCGTCAGGATTTATCATGGAATTGAATAATTGTTATTTTGTTCCTAGTTTGAGTCGAAACATTGTATCTCCCTCATGTTTGATGAAGGATGGTTATACATTCGCGAGTAAAGACAATGGTTGTGTGATCTCAAAGAATGGCATGTTTGTGGCTCTTGCATCCATTGTGAATGGGTTGTTCATTTTAAATCTTGATGATTCACCTATATGTAATATAATTGCTAAAAGGCCTCGGCTAAATGATTTGAATCCTACCTATATGTGGCATTGTCGTTTGGGTCATATAGGTGAATCATCAAGATTTAAAATGAACAACCCATTCACAATGGATGCAAGAGCCACAAACATGCCATTCTTTGAGATCACACAACCATTGTCTTTACTCGCGAATGTATAACCATCCTTCATCAAACATGAGGGAGATACAATGTTTTGACTCAAACTAGGACCAAAATAATAATTATTCAATTCCATGATCCAGCCCCATGTCATACATGTGTCCACATTATTATTTTGACATCTCGATGTCCATGTGACATAGGCAAGAACCCTTTCTTGGACTGTTCCATGCTGAACCGATTCAGCACCTTGTCAATATAAGTATCTTGACTTAATCCTATAAGCCTCCTTGATCTATCCCTATAGATCCTTATGCCCAGAATGTATGCAGCTTCCCCTAAGTCCTTCATAGAAAAACTATTTTTCAGCGAAGTCTTAACGGATTCTAGCATAGGAATATCATTCCCAATCAACAATATGTCATCCACATACAAGATTAGAAATGCAACAGAGCTCCCACTTTCCTTCTTGTAAACACAAGCCTCTTCTTCATTCTGCCGGAAGTCAAACCCTTTGACTACCTCATCAAAACGAAGGTTCCAACTCCGAGATGCTTGCTTTAATCCATAGATTGATTTCTGAAGCTTGCAAATTTTTTCAGCATTAGTTGGATTGACAAAACCTTCTGGTTATATCATGTATACATCCTCCTCTAGATTCCCATTTAGGAAAGCTGCTTTGACATCCATCTGCCATATCTCATAATCAAAATACGCAACTATTGCTAGAATGATCCGGATAGATTTAAGCATCGCTACTGGAGAGAATGTCTCGTCGTAGTCAACTCCTTGAACTTGTCGAAAACCTTTTGCAACAAGTCGTGCTTTGTAGACGTTAACATTACCGTCCACATCCCTCTTTCTCTTAAAGATCCATTTGCACTCGATGGGTCTCACACCATCAGGCGGGTCAACCAAATTCCAAACTTGGTTGTGTCCCATGGAATCTATCTCGGATCTCATGGCACTTTGCCATTTCTCGGAATCTGGGTCCATCATAGCTTCCGCATAGGTCCTAGGCTCATCATTGTCCATCAACAATATGTCGCGCTCTCCCGCAACTAGGAGATTCATTTTCTGTGTAGCGCGACGTGGCCTTTCCGACCTTCGTGGTTGTGGCAGTATATACGACAATCTCAGGTCTAAGGACAAAACATACGCGTTGTGAAGAAGAGATAAACAAGTCTCAAACTGGGTCAGTCCAGCCCCATGTCATACATGTGCCCACATTATTAGTTTGACATCTCCATGTCCATGACTTGTGAAACATAGTCATCAACTAATACATGTGCTAATCAAATTAGGGACAATCCTTTTGAATAACCATACAAGTATTAGTCAAACAAACCTCATCTGTTGCACTTGGAATCCTCCACCTCGAACTCAATTCAGAGCAAAACCTTCACTTTAAATTAACCAACTCCATAGGAGTAATCTCGCTGTTGAGAAACTCTTTCTCCAAGAAAACACCGTTCCTAGCGACAAACACTTTGCCCTCTGATCGGTTGTAGAAATAATATCCAATTGTTTCCTTTGGATATCCCACGAATATGCACTTGTCCGATTTTGGTGTAAGCTTGTCCGACTGAAGTCGCTTGACATATGCATCACAACTCCAAATTTTCAGAAAAGACAAACTGGGAGTCTTGCCAGTCCATATCTCATATGGTGTCTTCTCCACGGACTTAGATGGTACCCTATTTAGTGTGAAAGCTGCTGTTTCTAGAGCGTAACCCCAAAATGATAACGGTAGGTCTGACTGGCTCATCATTGATCGCACCATGTCTAACAAGGTTCGATTACGTCGCTCGGACACACCGTTCCTCTGAGGTGTTCCAGGTGGCGTTAGCTGTGGAACAATTCCGCAACTCTTTAGATGAGTGCTAAACTCGTGGCTCAAATATTCGCCTCCACGATCTGATCGCAAGGCTTTAATTTTCTTACCACGCTGATTTTCAACTTCATTCTGAAACTCTTTGAACTTTTCAAAAGTCTCTGACTTGTGCTTCATTAAGTAGACATAGCCATATCTACTAAAATCATCAGTGAAAGTTATGAAGTACTGAAATCCACCTCGAGCTGTCGTGCTCATTGGTCCACATACATCAGTATGTATGATTTCCAACAAGTCTTGCGCCCTCTCAGGAAAACCTGTGAAAGGTGCCTTGGTCATCTTTCCTAACAAGCAAGCTTCACATGTCTCGTATGATTCAAAATCAAACGAAGTTAAAAGTCCATCAGAATGGAGCTTCTTCATGCGCTTCTCACTTATATGACCCAAACGACAATGCCACATATAGGTAGGATTCAAATCATCTAGCCGAGGCCTTTTAGCAATTATATTACATATAGGTGAATCATCAAGATTTAAAATGAACAACCCATTCATGAGATCTTCCTCACCTCCATAGACTAGGAACACATCTTTAGTCCTTCTAAAGTACTTAAGAATGTTTTTCACCGCTGTCCAGTGACTTTCACCTGGATTAGTCTGGTGTCTGCTCGTAACACTTAGAGCATATGAGACATCTGGACGAGTACTTATCATGGCGTACATGATGGATCCAATTGCTGAAGCATAAGGAACCTTACTCATATTGGAGGACCTAACCCCGATGGTTGACAGAGTGGAAAGAAGCCTGTCAGGCTTCACAACATGGCTGTCATATACAGGCAGATTGCAGATGATAAACATAGGAAAACTAGTGGCACCCTAATTTTATAGACCCACCACTAATTGTACAAGACATGTGACGGTGAAAGGTTTAGTTGGGAGGGCATTCATAACTTAAACATTGCTGAGGGATCGTTCTACTTCTACCGTCGCATGCACAAAGACATCCGGAGGAGTGGGTGGAGTGGGCATTGACAATTGGACATGACGCCCACGAAGCGAGATCTACGTAGTCGTACGTACATACATACCCGTCCCACTACCCCCAATAACTACCCCAAACTCGTCACTCCTACTCCGCTCCGGCCGTCCGGGTTGCCCATGAAAAAAAAAACGCGCACTGAATTGCCGCAGTGAACGCAGGGGAGGGAGGCATTTGGGGGGCGCTAGCGCTACGGGCTACGGCCCCACGACTTGCACCGGCGAAAAATCAGTACGAAAAGGAAAATGATTTCCCCGGGATTTAATTCCCCAGCCGCGGCCTTTCTCTCTCCTCGCCGTCCTCTTTTATAAAAGAGTGCACACCCCGGACCTCCGGCTCGGCCGTTTTCAATATCCTCGGCGTCCGTCCATCCATCCATCGACATTCCCATTCCGCGTCCCTCCCCATCTCTTTCTTTCTCGCCGTGCCCGTTTGGCCTCTTTTCGGTGACAAGCACGCCGGTTCTCGCCTTTCTGCCTTGGAGGGTAACTGCGCGGGCGGTGGTTGTCGCGGCGAGGCGCGTGGTGGTGCTGTTGTGTTCGGTGTTCCGACTGCCGCCGGCGGTGGATTTCGTGGTTCGAGAGTGGAGGAAATGTCGACGACGGAGTGCTCGGACCTCGGGGAGGAGTTCTGGCTGCCGGAGGAGTTCCTCGACGACGACTTCTTCTCCGAGGAGGAGAAGGCGGCGGTGGCCGCCAGGAGCGAGAGCGACGAGGAGGACAGCCTGGGCGGCCTCTCGCGCCGCCTCGCGGGGCTCCTCGGGGATGACGGCGCGCGCAAGGCTCCTGCCAAGGTTGGTATCGTGCTTGCATGCGTATGGCATGGCTCTGATTTGTGCCTTCTTTCTTTCTTTTTTTTTGTTCTTCCCTCTTCCTGCGCCGGAGGTTCTCATGGCGAGTTGGTTACTGTTCTGCAGGCGGAGGTGACGGTTGGGTCGCCGCAGTCGACGCTGTGCGGGCTGCCCAAGTCCGGCCAGGAGAGCCCGAACGGCGTGGCGTCCAAGGGGACCTCGCCGCCGTCGTCGCCGCTGGAGCAGAAGCCGGCCGACCCGTGGGAGCTCCTGTACGAGGCGGCCGGGCAGGTTAATCCATAGATGGATTTCTGAAGCTTGCATATTTTTCCAGCATTAGTTGGATCGACAAAACCTTCAGGCTGTATCATGTATACATCCTCCTCTAGATTCCCATTTAGGAAAGCTGTTTTGACATCCATCTGCCATATCTCATAATCAAAATACGTAGCTATTGCTAGAATGATCCGGATAGATTTAAGCATCGCTACTGGAGAGAATGTCTCTATATTTATTGGGAGAAAATTTCCCACACCATCTTCCATTAGCAATATGGTGTTAATAGATAGTGTACCCCTTCCCTCGGTAATGGGCTTTACAACATTTGTGGCCCACTATGACTTTAACGCCTGAGCCCACTAGTGGATCGAATCCAGTTGGCTTTAGGGCATATTTCCAACGCACACCTCCGCCAGCGGTTTGCCGGGCTGTTGCTAGCTGTTGGACCAGCCACGGGCCACGGCCATCTTCCCCTTTTTTTCTCCGAGGCCACGCCACCGGTCGTCGACTCGTCGGCTTCGCATCTGGCCGCGACGAGGGGACCGAAGAACAGCTAGTGTCTAGCGAGACAGCCAGTTAATTTAACTCTGCCGCTTCACACTTGGGGACCCTGCTGGCCCCACGCTGCTCCTTTTGGCAACCGGAACAAAAAAAAACTACATTCTACCGGATGGTTTAGCTTTGTTTTTAATCTCTCCACTTGATCTTTAGTGGGTACTGTCAGTTCATGCATGTTCTTAAGAGGACAGCTAATTGTACCGAGGATTCCCTTTTGCGGCACACCAGGCCACTGCCTGCCTGCTACTGTTGGATTGTGATTGTGTAAAAAAAAAGAAATAGAAGTTTTGTTTTAAGCCATGAATGGTGGCTGCCAGCCTGGGCCTTTGCTGATGGGTGGTGCAATGGCGTCAAGCCCACCTGCCAGGGGGCGACGGTGAGATGACAAGAACCTGGGCAAAATTTGTGCTCCTCCACAACGCCTCTCTTGGGTTGGAGTGTAGTGGACTGCTGTAGCAGAACATGGCAGGCCACACCCCCACCGACACTGAACGCACCGGCAGCTCATAGCTGGGGCGCTGTTGTTCAGCAACTTGTTCTTCAGCAATGGCTGCTGTCGGATCGATCGGCTCCGCAAGCTAACGCTAACCGCTACGACCGCTTGCTTTAAGGATCACATCGGCATGGATGGATGAGGAGTGGATCCATTCACGCAGCCTGACGTGCCCGTGGAGCTAACTAACCTCCCCTCCGTTCCTGCGATCGAGCTCTCCCATGGCCGCCATCTGATGAGAGAGACCTGATTTGGGTATAATTCTATCGCCGCACTCCACTGAACTCGGTCCGTGACAGGGCCCCCGAACACCTGCCCGATTTAGGCAGGCACGGACCTCCTCCCGTACGATGGCGGTTTTCGCGCGAGGACGGGCGTGTCGTCCGGCACCGAGAAAGAAACCGCGGGCGCGCGCGCGGGGGATGGGAATAGGGGAGGTGGGGCCGCGCGCCGGGGAAGAAAACCGCTGCCCGCACCGCATGTTTTGCTTCGGGCGCACGTACCTGTATACGTACGCGCGCGACAGCGGGGCGGGCCGCGAACGCGTATGCTTCACGCCTCGGCCATCTCGATTCCGGTTACGCCGTCGGCCGCGTCGGCGCCGGTCGCTGCGGTCGCCGGTGCGGCGGGCGAAGATTAGTGCTCCGGACAGCGACGTCGCGGGCTCGCGGCGCACGCTTTTGGAGTGGTGGCGCCTGTGAGTGATGGCGATTGGCGATGGGCCAAGGGAGGCATGGCATGAGCAGCTAGCGCGATGCTGACTGCCCAAGAAGGGTCGGTGCATGGCACTATGGCAGCGACCGGCAATCGCGGAGGCGGTGGGAATGGGCTGCCTCCCCTCTGGATCACTGAAAGTAATGGATAACATGTGTAGTAGGCTGTGTTAGCGCTCTTTTAGGCCTTCATGAATGGGCTGTACTAAGGCCTAGTAGCTTCTGCGTTCTCGCTGTTACAGCTGACAGGCCCACCACCTTCCAAAAAAATAAAGGCCCATCAATTTTTTTTAAATTGAGATGGTCCACTTTTAGAGTTGGCCAGTTGGGGGCCTCGAGATTCTGTTTTGTGCTCGAAACATGTTTTCTCTCTTCCGAAGAAAGAAATGCAATCCAGCCCTCCTCTATCGATTAAGATATTCTTTCACGGCCCATCCGGCCCAAAAGATACCCAACCAAAGAAAGAAAGAAAGAGTACTCTCTCTACTGCGGATCCGCAATTCTGCCAACTCCGCGAGTCGAAGAAATGAGAGATGCAGCAATACAGCAGGAGTCTTTTTTTTTTCTTTTGAGGTTTTGCAGAGCACTGCACTGTCATTCAAGATTAGGAAGAAGAATCAATTTGTTTCTGACATTGCCCATTGGATGCAGCAATACAACGGCTACGGCCAGACTAGTAGCAGAGATTGATCCATCTGAATGGATAAAAAAAAAATTGAGTAATGGACGTTACTTGCTCTAATAATTGTGACCTGATTTCTCTTCGCAAGGGACTTAAGCCAAAACTCTATTCCGTATCTCTAAAATGGAAAAGGCACGGTAAGAACTTAGACTCGCCTCTAGCCCTCGACCCGGTAGCGCAGCAATATCTCGGTTGAATCCTCGTGTCAACGGTTACCTGCTCCACTTTCATTAACCTCCTGGCGGGAAGGCGTACAACTGTACGATTCAGGATATCTGACCATTAAGCATGTTGTTTAGGCGAGGAGAGCATGTCAGTTGGGCGGTGTTTAGTTCCTAAAAAAGTGAAAAGTGAAGTTGGGTGAAAATGTCACATCGGATACTGTAGCGCACTGTAGCACTTTTCGTTTGTTTGTGGTAAACATTATCCTATCATGATCTAACTAGGCTCAAAAGATTCACCTCGTCGTGTACATCGAAACCATGTCCTTAGTTTTTTTATTTACCTACGTTTAGTGTTTCATACATGAAAAAAGAGATTTGATGTGATAGGTGAACCGTGAAGTTTGGAGAGAAATTTTTTCTCTTTTGAAGAGTCTTGATGGAACAGACGGAGTAGTGGACTACCTGTGGGCGATCGCCTCAAGCCATCCATCATCCTCTCTTTGACTTGGAATGTTGGATAAGGATTGCTGGGATGCTGACGCAGGCCGGTTGCATCATCCGTTGACACGGACTGTTTGCAGATGGCAATGGCAAGCAGAAGAAATCGATTTTCAAGAGCAGCAGAAGAAATCTATTGTTAGAAAACTAGACAATTTTCCGTACATTTTAATTTCAGAAATTAACAACAAAATCATGACAATAGTGAGTGATCCAGTGAGAACAAGGTATGTGCTAGTGTTCAAGTTAAATCTCATATGAAACAAGAACAGCAAGCAAAAACTGAGAAGTTTTAGTGTGTACCCAGAGGCGGAGCCGGAACTAGAGGAACCGGAATCGCCGTTACCAATCATCATATTGACTAGCCTGCTTGAAGTAGTCGATCAAACTCGAAGTAGTGACGAGGCGATGCAGTGTAGTCCCACGAACGACCTCCGGGATGTCGTCGTTCAGCTTGGGGACGAGGGGACGTAGTCGTTCACGTTCACAGCAGCGAGCAGGCGCGTACGAGTACGCTCCCAAAAACCTTATCGCCCGCCTATCCCGAGCAGGATCACTAGACAGATGGGGTTCGAAGGCATCTGCTCACGCAAGCAGAGTGCGTGCAAAGCTTGCGTTGGGAATGCGAGAGAGCAGCAAACAACAGGGAGAAGAGGAATACCAAGAAAAGAGAGCTTTCTAGTATATCTCGCCTGGGAGGAGAGGCCTCTTCTTATAGGCGCTCAGGGAGGAGGAGAGGATGAACCTGGACGCGTTCAGTAGGATAGCAATGACCATTATGCCGTCATCAGTGGAAAAATGTTCATCACACAGCACACGCCGAGCGGCACGGTCTCGACTCGCCACGACCCGGCGAGGCGAGCGAGCGCGCGCATGTGGCACGCCCTTCTCCTCTTACCAACTTCACAAACGGTCCACATTTGGTCCACCATTTGAGTTAGTTGGATTCCCGTTGACTCTCAGTTCGGGACTTACACCCCTAGTATTTATTAGTGGACCATTAATTCTTTGATTAATGGAGAATGAAATGGGCCTAAGGGTCCAATTAATCCAACATCTAATTCTTATGGAGCTCTTTTTGGTGCTTTCGTAATGGTTGTACCCTTCTTGATGAAGCATCATACGGATTATAGACTTTTCTGAAGCGTAGTCAAAGCCTAACATTTCTTGACTTCAAACCGGGGAAAAGTATTGTGATTCTTTCACTTGCACGCTGCGAGAAACTGCAAATTTGGAATCGTCCTTGTTCAACTGGAACGTTTTTTAACACGGGGCCGTACAGGTGGGTTGTGTACTTCAATTCTTTCGCTCGATCAAAGTTGACCTTTTGCCTCTCCTTCACAGGAATTCCAATGGCACGTTCTTAAACAATTGACAGTTCTTGTTGACACCTCCTTCCTGACTCCTGGCTGGCAGTCTGACACACAGGTGTTTTGAACTTTTCTGAAGGCCCATCAGAACACACGCTGACGTCTCTTTTGTTTCCTTTTGTTCATATAGGCGGACATATCGTGCAAGATCAGTTTTTAAGCCTTCGCCTAGAAGCAAATGGCAACGACTCAAGCACATCAAATTGCCGGTGATTCTGAACCGAACCCGCACATCGGAAGCGAATCAAATGGCAATTATTCACTGTCAGACACAGATCAACTTGCCGGTGATTCTGAATCGGGGGGCGTCCCGAAGCGTGGTTTGCACACCAAGGCCGTGTTCTCTTCCCGAATCGGCCCGCCCGATTTGGGTCTGTGGCGCTACTGTAGCGTTTTGTTTGTATGTGCGAAAAATTGTCTAAAAATTTATTAATTAGGCTTAAAATGTTCGTCTCTCAGAGTACAATAAAACTGTGTAATTAGTTTTTGATTTTATCTACATTTAATACTTCATGCATGTTATGACATTTTGATGTGATGAGAATCTTTTTTTTCATAGTAAAATCTAAACAGGCCCCAAGCACGCACCCCCCGCCCAAAATTCACACTCCACTCTTTGAAAATTTAATTCACACTCCACTCCAGCACCAGCAGACCTGCCCATCCCGTCAGCGCCTTCCATGGCATCCACCCGATCCGTCGGGATACCGTAGGCCCATCGATGCCGCGCGCATGTTAAGCTGCGGGTCGTGGCCTCACGCACCATTATTTCTTCGTCTCGTCCAGGCACGGTTCGGCAATCTTTCCGCAGGCACAAAGAGAAAAAAGAGCAGCCGTTTCCGGCGTAGGAGTAGATGTCCATGTGCCGCCGCATCGCTGGTTCACTTCACTGTCGCCACATGATCCAGCGCGCCCCGCCCATCCACATCCGCGCCACTGGATGTCTGCATGTGCCAGGTAGGCGGTTGTATTAGGGCAAGTACAACGGTGGAGACAGCTGTTGTCTTTTTGATACAAACAGACAGCTGAATAGACAGCTTGTACAATGAGCTATCTATTTGGCTGTCTATATGGTAATTAATTCATCATTTGACAAACAAATTCATGGTGATCTACCGCATACTTGATCTCTGTAGCTGTTTTTGTGGCATACATCAGAGAACAAAAATACATATGTGTATGTGGCTGACTAATGAGGCCCGTGTCCCAACCTTATCTTCCACGCGACCTCCTCCTCCTCCTGATAATCTTTTGCTGTGGGGAGTCCTTGGCAGCATTGAATCGGCGTCCGGTACTGAAGCCCCACTGTTCAGGCGATCACCGTGAGCGACCGTAGTGCTGCATTGATGTTGTTGCTCAGTACCGCTCTTTGCATGGGATCGGTGGCCGCACCATGAGTCCTCCATGGCCAAAGAGCTTTCTCGGTATCTTTGACAAGTTTTGCGAGGCGAAGGTTCTGAGGTTAAGGTCTATGATTGAATTTAGGGGTTCATCAGAGTTAGGATAGACTTCAAGGGATTGCTCCTAAGGCAAACTAAACGGCTGTGGGTGTGAGACTACGGTAACACACTCGTGGTACTTGTAAGAGGTTCGGTAGTGTTAGGTTTGGGGTGAGTGGGGATATCCTACTTTTAATCCCATCCGAGGGCCTGAAAAATTGAGTGCCTAGTAGACAGCTGAAACCAAAAAGGTAAGTTACTATGAAACTTGATTTGCGTATGGTCATGGGAGTATCTTCCTCCTCCAAATAGAAGAGTCCAAACAGGGCGACTAAATAGGTGGCGCCGATCTGGCCCCGTCGCGTCGCCGTGATCCCGTCACTTGGCACTCGGGTCGCCGTCCGCGGCCGCGACATGGCGCTCGCTCTGGGCCTCTACCACTACGCCTGCGCGGGGGCGGGACCCCGGCCAACCGCCTACTCCACTCACCCGGGCAAGGTTTGCGTCTGGATCATCTCTAGTGCGTGCGAGGTCTGTCCCAGGTTCTTAGTTTTGGTCTCTCTCTAATCGGACGATCGGGGCGTCCAAAAGACGTGACGGAATCCCTTTTGTACGCCCGAGTGGACGAACACATCAGGTTCTACAGGGGAGTATCCGCTTTTCTACGCGGGTCTTAGAATATTTTGCTGTTCCGGGGCTTCGGATGCTGGCTTTCGAGTGACCTTTTCTTGAAGAAACATTTTTAGCGCACCATGATTTGGTGGATCAGTTACATACACGGGCGGGGAGACCACCAAATGCCACTACAATCAATAAACATCTCAGAGATTTCGCTCCATCCTTCAAAGCACCAAACTTCCTCGTATTTTCTTGACTCTTGAGCACATGGTTGCCTTGCCTCGCAACTGATTATATAGAGTTTCTTCTGGGCACATCCGCACATGCCTGCGTGGCTAGAAAAAATTAAACTGAGGCAGGCACATGCAGCAGGGCGCCTCACGCCTTCACGATTTGTAAACCGCCCCGTGCCAAAAGGGACAGTTCGGAAGCCCCACGATCTTCGTCACGCACCCCCCATCGCCTTTTTGCATAAACCCCCTCCCCTCCCGCGCGGCTTCTCCGACCCGCCCTTCCCCCCTCGTTTCTCTCGATCTCTCCAGCTCCCCCCTCTCTCTCTTCAACTTGACTCCAAAACCGCCATCCGCCGGCCGCCACCGCCGCCCCGCTCCCGAGGCGCCTTCGCCGCCGCTTCTGACGCCCGCGACGCAGCCGTTCGAGGGTCCGGCTACCAAGGCCGTCTTCCCTTGCCCTCGCCGCTAGAGGAGCCGGGGGCCCAGAATTGGCGCGCCGTGCCAGTACCCCTCCCCCTCTCCGATTGGAGCCGTTCCGCGCTCCGGGCAGGTGCCGATCCCGCGGCGGCGGACGCGGCGGCGCGAGGCGTGATGTGCGGATCGGAGCATGGACGTGATCGCGTCCGCGCCCAGTAGGAGCTGCTGCTGCTGCGGGGGGCGGCGTGGGAGCAGGGGTTGTTGTTGTTGTGGCGCGTGCTGCAGCGGGCTCGACGATGTACATAGCGCGGGAGGCGTCCAAGGTATCCCCTCGATTCGATTCGGAGGCTATGCTTCTCCTGTTTTACTCGGTGCGGTTTCCGGTGATGGAGCTATGGGGATTTACGGGTTTCCTCTGTGGTGTGTAGGTATGGAGGAAGGTGTCTGCGGAGTTATCGGTGGAACTGCAGCTCCTGCGCGAGAAGTGGGGGCTCCTACTCGCCGGGCTGATTTTTCAGGTGAGCTGCGCAAGTTTATCGCCCAAGTTTCTGGCCACAGATAGAATTATTTATTTCGTGCGTGCTCTGTTATTATTACTAGCTTGTTACTGTCTGTGCTCTGAACTTCAATTATTAGGCCGTGACTATATACTAAACATATCAAGTTTGCCCTATTTAGTAACTTCTCGTGCATTGTATAGCTGTGTCCAGTTGAACCAATGTGCTAGATGTCTGAGCTGTGTTACAAGTGATTTTCTATTCTTAGATTGAGCTGCATTATTTTGGTTCATGTTTTCTTAAGGGGGCTACAAGAGAGCAAATTTTGATGTCATATTGCTCTGTGCTACACATTTCTCCTTGAAGGGAACTTGTCTACAAAAAAATTACACTTTTAGTTTGAGTCAGCTATTTATTAATGAAATCTGGTGCACTTCCTGCACAAGAAGAATACTGGTATATATCAAAAGTTATGGCTAAAAATTGCGCGGGGAAGTACCTATTAAACGTTTTGTCGGGCTTGAGGAGCATACGTGTGATTTGTGTCGTGTTGTGGAGTCGAATTGTCACACTGCAATTGCTCCTATACTTTCCCTGCATTGGATTTATTGTGTTTGGTTTCCTTTCATGGACACATTACGTCTGTATGTTCTGCTGTAGTTTGTCAGCATTAATTTCTGTTTTCTTTTTGCCGACATTTTTCCGTTTCGTTGTGCACTAAATTTAGTTTTTTCTCATTAAATTACAGTCGTATTGCTCTTTATTTTGTTAATAATATTTCGTTGGAACTTATTATCCGAATGCATTAGTCGAATTCTGCTTGAGTCTCATCAAGTTGTCCTGTTATATGGACCAATTGCAT
The DNA here is from genome assembly GCA_900205405.1 of Echinochloa crus-galli. Lineage (NCBI taxonomy): Eukaryota > Viridiplantae > Streptophyta > Magnoliopsida > Poales > Poaceae > Echinochloa > Echinochloa crus-galli. The sequence goes on along the minus strand of OAMR01000197.1, from coordinate 335,085 downwards.
AGGTATGTGATAATCTGATATATATTTATCAGTGCCTTCTTTGAGCAAACTAGGCATCTATTTCTTAACACCCATACTTTTGCTGTCAGCATTTGTTCCACATTGGTTATTGATGGTCCAGGATTTGGAGCCTGTTGTTTCACAAATTACTGAAAACAATTTTTTGCCAAATTACATCAAGCGTTATCCTTTGTGACTAGTGCTCTTCCACAAATGTCAATCAAAGTCCAAATGGTTAGCATATTAGAAAAGAAAAATCTTATAACCCGTAGTAGGTGATAATTAGTTTTCATTTGTAAGCAAAAAATGCATTTTTTCCCTAATGTGATGAGAATTTCCTATTCTCACATTTTATTTTGTGTTTTTAGTTACCTAGTGTTACTTATTCAGCTATGTTTCTCAGTTGATTAATGGGTTACTGTGGAGATTCATATACAATGATTTTGCCTATAAATAGTACATTCATGGATTGGCTGCTCGAGGAGTGCATTATTTGCATCGACCTGGTCCACTGCTCCAGGACTTAGGATTTATGGCCCTTCCAGTAAGTGAATTACTTCTATTATTTATTAATTAGGGTGTGCTTGATTTCTACTCACTAATCAGTTTGGCTTTGTTGAATCTTTTCAGGAGCTTGGGCAAGACAAAGGTTATCTTAGTGAGAGCATATTTTCTTCCATCTTCATCTCCTTTGTGTTGGTAGGTAACTCTTTTGATTGTCCACTTAGATTGCTCCTGTTAGTTTGTGACCATATTTATATGCATGTATTCTCGTGTCATCATGTGTTTATTTCGCCCCTCTTAAGATAATGGTTCAAACTACATATTAACTGAAAAGCCAAACTCTGGAGACATGTCATATTGTATGGTCCTAAAATTTGGATCTGAGATTGATCAGGTTTTTCATAACAAACACACAGTAGATAGTTGTCATGTTTGCTTCAAGTCAGAACCCGATTATCCTCTATTGCTGCGCCGCTATCTGGTAATTTTGTGTTGGTTCTAATGAACCAAGGTCATCTTAGCTCATTGGGTTTTTTTTATGTTACTCTATATACTGGAAAAAATTCAAAATAAAACATGAAAAGTGTTTTATGAAAAAAACATCGGTGTTTATATTATCATTCTTGTAAGATGAAAAGTAGTTCAACATGTTTTAGGATCATGAGATCTATAGTTTAACCTTTTTTTCTGGCCATTTCTATGACTCAATCTTCTATATCATGCTTCTTATCAGGCCTGATCTCACATGATTATCTTTCCATGCAGTGGACTTTTCATCCTTTCATTTATCACAGCAAACGTTTCTATACCGTGCTAATCTGGCGTAGGGTGCTCGCTTTTTTAGTTGTAAGTACATTGTTTCTGGTTTTTCCATCTGTCTCTTACGCATGCCCTAGAAGTATTAACTCTACTCCATATTCTTTTGTCCAGGCTTCACAGTTTTTAAGGATTATTACATTCTATTCAACCCAGCTCCCAGGTCCAAATTATCACTGTCGCGAGGTAGATTTTTTTGGTTCATTCAATGCTGGTTTCTGGATTACAGCATGTGAAAACATGCCGTTGATCAGACATGAATGCATAGTGTTGTCTTTTTAGGGCTCAAAATTGGCAACTCTTCCACCACCCAATAGTGTACTTGAAGTTCTCCTGATTAACTGTAAGCCTTATGTTTTGTTGTGTTGGCAGATTCTGCATGGAAGTCTTTCTGATAATCTGTCACTTTGAATTTCCCTTTGCAGTTCCTCGTGGAGTGCTTTTTGGTTGTGGTGATCTGATATTCTCATCTCACATGATTTTCACTCTTGTTTTCGTTCGAACGTACCATAAATATGGCTCGAAAAGGTAATGATGCTTTACTGATTTTTTGTTTGAACCTTGCCAAGTTCTGACTGTCTCCCAGTGGTTAGCCCCGAACTGAAGCTTTAGTGTGGACATTGTATTTCAGATTCATTAAGTTCCTTGCTTGGTTCATGGCTATAATTCAGAGTCTTCTTATAATTGCTTCTCGCAAGCACTACTCTGTTGATGTTGTTGTTGCATGGTATGGTAACCTACTGCATCTCGCTTTTCTATTATTTGGACACCGCCTTTCTGTTAACTTTTTATCTCTGCTGCAGGTATACTGTAAACTTAGTGGTATTCTTTGTCGACAACAAGCTGCCAGGTACTGCTTTATGTCACATTAACACTTACCAGTTAGGCACTCCATGGTAGGGACCTTGTACCAGACTAACAGGGCTGGTTGACACTATGCAGAGATGCCGGATCGGACAAATGGAGTACCTTTGCTTCCGTTGAGCACCAAAGAAAAAGAGATCAGGCTGAAGGAAGAGAAGGACAGTAAACTGAAGGATGAGTTCCACAAGTTACTGAACGGGAACCATGGAGATCCTACTGACCGGGTAACTAGCTCTTTTATACCAACATCTCTACTACTAGCTGTTATAACTGTTGAACTTGTTTTGGTTGCGACAAAGCCTCGTGTGAGGATATATTGTTAATTACCAAAGATAGTGTGAAGCTCTGGCTCTCCCATCCAGGCATTGCTGCCCCTACGTGGTGGCGCCTCTCACAACACAATGCTGCACTTTGGCTGACGTGGCTGTTCCTGTTTTTCAGCGACAGCGGGCGCAGATGAACGGAGGGAGGCACGACGAAGACATCAATCACGCGCTCTCCGAGGCCACCACCAACGGTGGCACATAAGGGGCCGGCGGCATCTGCTTTTCACCGGGAGCTTTGTCCTTGGCGCCCGGAGGAGAATCCTCCGGGAGCAGAGAAAAAACTGCCCCGGTGGCCGCCCGGTCCTCCCTGTTGGTTCTGAAGCCGTCCCAAGATTCCCTCCCAGCCGCGGCATCTCCCTGGACCGCCGCCCCGTTGCAAAAGAATCAGAATCCCGTGGCGGTTCTCGGTATAGATTTTGCATCACCACCCTTGATTGCAGTGACATTATTATCTCAGGATGGCACAGGGAAAAAAGAAAAAAATTATTGATCTTGATGTACATATTATTGATCGCTAAAGCATGTGGAGCATTCGCGGCGGTCTTGCGCTTGCTGATGTGCCCGCGATGATGCTTGGCCGATGTGGCTGGACTGCTGGAGTGTGCAGTATGTGTTGCTTCGCGCTTGCTTTGCTTTGGTGCGCTGGTAACCGGAGCAGCAGCCCACGCGACGGCACGTTCGAGCCGAGCGGCCGACCCGCTCGAGGCGCGCGGCACGTGGTTTCCCTGCTGGCGTCGCGTACACGGCGGGGCATGGGAGCAGGCGCGGCACATGCGGTGTGAGCTGTGGAGGCGGTTGGGTTGTGTCTTCGTGTGCGAGCAGCGAGAGCCGTGCGCGGCGTGCCTCGGGCGCCATCGAGTGCTCCGTGCGGGCCGACAGCCCGTGTAGCCGGCAGGGTATCCAATCGGCGTCTGGTCTGACTGAAGTCGAGGTCGTCCTGGCGTCCTGCATGTTTTCCTCTAGGGCTGGCACGATCCCGCCCTTCTGTCACGTCGCATTGGTAAAACGGTAACTGGAATCGTTCGATAAGAATTCTCGAACGTACTAGAGCATCAAGATTCTGATAATCTTTTGCTGTGGGGAGTCCTTGGCAGCATTGAATCGGCGTCCGGTACTGAAGCCCCACTGTTCAGGCGATCACCGTGAGCGACCGTAGTGCTGCATTGATGTTGTTGCTCAGTACCGCTCTTTGCATGGGATCGGTGGCCGCACCATGAGTCCTCCATGGCCAAAGAGCTTTCTCGGTATCTTTGACAAGTTTTGCGAGGCGAAGGTTCTGAGGTTAAGGTCTATGATTGAATTTAGGGGTTCATCAGAGTTAGGATAGACTTCAAGGGATTGCTCCTAAGGCAAACTAAACGGCTGTGGGTGTGAGACTACGGTAACACACTCGTGGTACTTGTAAGAGGTTCGGTAGTGTTAGGTTTGGGGTGAGTGGGGATATCCTACTTTTAATCCCATCCGAGGGCCTGAAAAATTGAGTGCCTAGTAGACAGCTGAAACCAAAAAGGTAAGTTACTATGAAACTTGATTTGCGTATGGTCATGGGAGTATCTTCCTCCTCCAAATAGAAGAGTCCAAACAGGGCGACCTTTTAGCTGGAAGATCAAGGAGGTGAATCATAGAAGTTAAAACCAAATCCTCTGGACCGCACAGTTAGTAAGTACGAGTACTATAGTAAAAGAGTGTGCAGTACTTAAAGCGTATCCCCGCAGTTAAGCAAAAGCGTTTTGCAGTCAGACTTAAAAGGTGTATATGCTGAATTGCTGTGCCCTAAACTTTTACTGTAACCATTTGGAATAGGAAGCGTATCCCCGCGGTTAAGTAAAAGCGTTTGCAGTCGGTGCTTAAAAAAGCGTATCCTGAATTGCTGTGATAAACTGAACTTTTACTGTAACCATTTGATAGGAAGGTACGATACTCGCTTGCTGTACGCCTGGACCAGCGTAGGTAGGATCAGAATCCCTGCAGCTCTGGGAGGAAAACTCATTTCGCTACAGTACACGGTCGTCCCTCCTCACGCTCGTACAACTCAAAATTCAAACACGCCGTGCGCACTTCGTATTTCGGAGCTGCGTTTACATACATGAGTCCGAGGGTGTTTGGATTCATGGGTGACTAGAGACTAGAGACTAATTTTAGTCATAAAAGGGACTAAACCTCCAAACACCTCTGACTAAAGGGTGATAAAACTAGTTTAGTCCCTAGTCACCTCTTACTCAACTTTTGCTGACTAAAGTCCCCCTCTCTCTTCTCTAATTAATTGTATGGGTCCACATCCCCTAGGAAATAGAGGCAGAGCAGTGTGCTGTGTGGTGGGAGCGCGTGGGAGGACTGTGCGCGTGCAGGGAGAGAGAAGGGGAGGTGAGGAGAGAGAAGAGGGGTAAATATACATTAAATGTTCTTTAGTCCCATCTTCCAAACAGGGAGTGACTAAATTTTTTAGTCTGACTAAACTTGTCGGGTGATGATCCAAACACCCTCTCAATGACTCGATTGTGCATTTATACTCGGGCCCACAAGCAGAGACGTAGTCCGTGAATAGAATCAATTCCTTGTACTACGCTGCCTAGGATCGCTGCAATTTATTGCGGGTCTGCGCAGCGCTGGTAACCGCAGGCACCCAGAATTCTGAAACAGCTCTTATCCATCGTGTGCCTGCACTTCCCAACATGAAAGAAACTCAACACCTGTCAAACCACATTCAGAAGACAGACATCCTATCCTAAAACAAACAAACAGGTCAGTTCCTGGCCGAACACATCCAAGCTATCAACGAGGCACGTAAACAAACAGCTATACCATGTGCACAGAAAAGTTCAAGCATTTCGGAACATTTTCTTTATTACTACAGTTTCCAGCGACACCCTTTCAGAAAGCAGAACTGAGTCGGCAGCAGATTTATCATTTATCTTACAGAGGACAGTGATCCGGCTCACCCTTCGCGGGAGCAGAAGCATCAAAGGGCGATCAGAGAGGAATCTTCACACGATCACACCAAATCAGGAGACCAAATGACAGACAGATGGTTTTAAAGCTAGATAAAATGACTGGGCTAAATAAATCCTCATGTTCGCACAATGATAACACCAACCAACCACGCAGCAACAGTTCTTCTATTCCTCACTTTCAGCTACATCTAGATTCCAGAAGCCGGCAGGAAGACGCTCAATCATGCTCCCTTTCTTTCGGGATCATCATCTTTAATCTTTAACTCTTTACCAACACAAAGGCATTCGTCATGGACAAATGCAGGATCATCATCCCTACCATGTCTTTTTTGTACCATCTCAAGCTTTTACTTCAACCCAGCCTGTTCTTTCAGGTTTGCTAGATCTTACCCACATGTTTGGAGTGATGGCTTTGGAGCGCTTTTATTCTGGGCCATGTGCACGAAGAACTTAGCCGGGGACATTGAAGTGGAAGAGCCAAGAGATGACGAAGGCGAACACCATGCAGGCAAGCAGGAAGTTGAGGAACCGGTGCCCTTGCCAGAACCTCCGAGTTTCAGCTTGTGGTGCTTGCACAGCAGCTACGTTGTTTGTTTCGCTCCACTGGTCGCTGAACTCCGGATCACCCAAAACCACCACATTGCTTGCAGTTGAGCTACATATCTCACAGATCCTGACAAAAGTAGAAATATTTCAATTCAGACACTTTCAAATTGCAGGAAATCCATAAACAGAGATAGGTTGGCGTTTGAAGAAAAATATATGAAGCACAGGCGTCATTTCAACTTTTCTTTTCACAACAGTCAACAGAAGATAGTAAATGGATGTCTATGAGCATGTAAAAGGAGAAAAACTGTAGCCATAAGAGATCTTAGCTTCATATCAAGTAAGGGTATTAAAAGCAATGATAATCAGCCATGGTACCACGTATATGAGCAAAACTGTTCTGATAGTCAGGAAGGCATAAGCCACATTGCCTGAAACAGAGCAATGCTCCATATGGTTGCACCGACGAATGTGTTTTATGTTCTAGACAACAGGCATAGGCATCTCTGCAGAATTATGTCGATGTTTCCCTAAATTTCATAAGGTAAAATTCAGGAGACACAATTTTTGACAGAATGGTTTGCAAGATGAAAAGTTAACACTGGAATCATCATTTCATATACTCCTCTCAACATAGGTTCAACACCTGATCATTGGTTTAAATTAACAATCATTCCAATGAGCTCTATTTGATACCATTTGATAAAATGCTTTCTCAAGCCGGAAAACAAATTATAACAGAACTTGATAAAAGCAAACAATGAAAACGTGATAGATAGCCATAAGGTTCCTTTACTCCATTCTTTGACACTGGTTCGAACTGAAACTGCCAGTTTGTGTTAAGTTTGAAGTAATTAGAATAAAGCCCAACCTGTCTTGTTTAAGATTTATAATTTAGTGAGAATTTTATAGCCCATCCTGAATTGCTAGGGAATACCCTTATTGCAATCAAGTCGTGAATCCCAAGCCCCAATATCAACTAAGGTGCCAGTCCTTGTTTAATAACAAGAGATAGCAAAGTGTCCTCTATGCTATAAAGTTTGATCAAAGCAATAACATCTACTGAACATTACAGAATTCCAATGTGCACTAAACAGATAACAAAACCACTCTTTAGAAATATCTGCACCCCCTTACTGTAATGAAAACACTTATAACTGAATCTGATACTGAAGTGCAGCACTTTATGATTGCTGGCCGCTGCCACAACAATTTCATGAAAGCATATACCTTCAGTAGTGGAAAGGGGCACAACCACACTACCCCCCTACACCACCAAACAAAAACCCATGTCACTGAATACTCAAATCAGACCACGTCAATCTATCAAGAACATACTTGGTCAACACAATACTCAATAACCTCTAAAAAATAAAAATAAGAAACAAGACTCTAAGAGCAAACAGATAATGCAGAGAATCTGCGAGAAAGCAGACTGAAAGAACAAATTGTAACTATATCCTCTCCAACATTCTCAACATTCGGAAATCCTACGAGCCTACTAATTAATCATTTGCTTAGCCTTTTGCTCCTTTACCTTTGCTCAACTAAAGAAAGCCAAAACAACTACCACCTGCTAAGATTCCTTAATCATGTGTTCATGCACCCCCATTGCAGCATTATCATTCAGATAAACCTCATACCCGCAATCAGTAAGCCCTTAAAATCTGTATTGCATTCATGTATAACGCCAAACCTACGAATGAAACACAGTGAAATCACCAAACCCATGTAGACTTAACATGACGAGTTTGTGTATTCCTTCCCTTTAGAATTACTGAATTAGTATAAATCTTGTTCTATGGGCTGGGAGCCTGGAACTTACTTGTTGCCTCTGATCTTGAACCAGGTGTCGGCGCACTGCTTGTGGGCGTAGGACAGGTCGCCCTTGCAGGAGCAGCCGAGCGTGATGCCGGCGCCGGACTCGGCCGCCGTGCTCTCCAGGCCGAGGTGGCAAATGCGGCAGTTCTGCTCGGACTTCTCGGGGCTGGCTTTGATTATCTCGCTCAGCCCGGCCTCCAGGTCGACGTCGTTCAGCGAGCCCTCGGACACGCAGGACGACTTCCTGCAATGCTCCCCGACGGCCTCACCGTCGGCTTCGGCGTCGACGGAGCTAGCGCGAGCGGATGCGCACGGTGAGATGTAGTCCTCGTAGGCGGTGGAGGTCTGGCGCGAGTGCGACGGCCACGACCGGTCCTCCGCATCCGAGAAGTACTGGCTTTCTTCCTCGTCCCCGTCGTCGTGGTCCGAGAACTCAGGAGCGTCGCGGCGCCGCTCGCCGCGCTCGAGGTCTTCGGCGTCAGGTCCGATCGACGGCTGCTCTCCGCCGCCCACCATCTCTCCTCCTCCAAAGACGGAAGCAACCTACTCCTACCTACATCAAGAAATGCAACCAGACGAAATAAATTGATCTCAGAAACCAGAACAAATCAATTCAGCGGTTCCCAAGATCAAAACCCCAACCCAAACAGAAATTTACCAAGAAACCCACGGTCGCCGCCACACCGCTCTCCGAATCCCACCTCGTCCAGAAATCAAGAACCAACCAAGACGGCCAAATCAAGAAACACAGACAATGCGATCGCGAGAAGCGATCCAAAGAGGAATGGAACCCACTAACCACTAATGCCGCAGTGGACGGCTCCCCAAGCGGTGGGGTTCCCGTGATGTTTCTTGGTCCATCGCCGAAAGAAGACAAGAGAAACCGGGGGAGAGTGAACGGATTATGTGTGCTGCCCACACACACAGACACACAGTGAGAGGAAAAGAAGGGAGAGAAAGCGAAAGAAAAGCCTGTGTTGCCGGGAGGAGAGGAAGAGAGAGAATGGGAGGGGGAGATAGAGACACCAGGGGGTTGAGCTCTCAACCCATCTCATCTCATGGACAAGAGGAGTGTAGCTCAAGGGGTCAAGGACTTGAGGTTTATGCAGTGGAGTTTGTAATCAAGCAATAATCTCTTCCAATAAAAGAAGCAATAATCTCTTTTTATAGTTTTTGCTAGTCTTTTTTCGAGTGAATATCCATACCTTCTATGGGTTTTCTCTATTGATTACGGTCTTGGCTTGAATTCTTTTAAAAATATTTTTGTTACATATGTGGTTTGTTAAAATAAAAGTGTTATATGTCCACGTATGCTTTGAAAATTATCTTTCAAGCCATAAAAATATATAAAAGAGTTGCAATGTATGTAGTTATCAATATAGTAAGACATATAAGTTTGTCTACACTTTCATGCGCGAACCTTAACACTACGTCCCTTATTGAAGCGTCTCTTCTTTTCTATGGGTTCAAGTTGAAAACCATGGGCCAAATCTCTGGTAGATATTTGGTTTTTCCTCCGTGGAATTAATTGCTATGGAAACCTCCTCCCACCATTTTAATTTGGTTGCCACTGGTGGTGTGTTGCTGTGGTGATGTCTTGATGCCACTTTCCTCATGTGGGTGGTTTTGTTGTTCTTTGTTGCTATTGTATTCTTACTTCTTCTCTGTTAATATACCCTTGGCAAATGTCTTATCAATTATTTTTTCAAAAACAAATTATGATAAAGACGTATAGAAATATATTACTATATTAATGTCCACATCTTGCAAATGTGGCAAATCTACGTGGTTTTAAAAAAACGAGAGATCTTTTGCATATATTAGATATCATTAAAGTTTTTAAGACAAAATAGCGAGAAACAATGATATATCATTAGCGATATAGAGTGATGTATGAGTCCATCTATCTATTAATTTATGCAAGCATATTACCTATGGTGCGCCTATGCCACGAATCTTAATCAAAAAACCTAGGACAGATATTTTGTTAGATACTCTTTCTCTCTTTTTCTCCAGAAATAGATGATTTAGTATTCAATTTTTGTCCCCCAAAAAATGATGTTCTAGCATTTAAATTCCATGCATGCTAAATCTCAATCTTGTGCATGCACGATTAAAATGAAACATTTTTTCATCTTCTAGATGCAAAAATCAACAACTATAGACATATGCCCCCTTTTAATCCACCTTTAATCTATCTGAAAAATCCCCCAAAGAGTCTCTTTTCAAGACATTGAAGATTTTTATTTTTGCGCTGAAATCATTGTAGTTTTTTATGAGCTACCGATTCTTTTTATACGGGATACCCACATAATTGTAAGTTGATGGGCTGAAAAGGTGGGTTTTGCAGTGAAGCACTGATCTCTTTTATTAGTTTTTGCTATGATTTTTTTCTCGAGCGAAATTTCCTAGTCTTCTGTTGTCAATTTGTCACGAATATCTAGGACTAGAAAAAATTCAATATATCGACGTGACTTTCATTTTTTTAAAAAAAATAGTGTTACTTGCGTGCTTTATCAAAATATTTTTTTTGTGTTTACACATAGTATGATCTGAAAAAAGGGATCTCTTTCAAGACATAAAACACATGCGAAGGAATTGTATCGGGTATACTTGAAGGTATAGTTAGGTGCATAGGCTTATTTTTCTTTTCATTTATGACAAGCAGTCAAGCACACATGAATAGAAAATTGATCATTAATCATATCACGATTTTTTTGCAGATACAACTTATCATTTTTTGCTTTTCTAATGTAGTTTTATGATAAAGATAATCCTTTTGTATTCATTAGATATCATGAATTTTTCTGCAGACAAATTAGCAATTAAAGATATTATCATATATAGAGTAACATATAAGTCCATCTATCTATATATCTAGCTACTTGCACAAGTATATTGCTAATGACGCGCAAAGCCATGACCACGTAAAAACAAGATTACGTTGGAGATACCTTTTGTACTGACAGTATGAAATTACTGAAGAATTTCTGCTAATTGAATTTATTGATTTGGTGTACCCACTGAATTGCGGATCGGGAGAATGGGTTTACTATTGTTAGGTCAGACAAGGATGGGATGCGTGTACTGAAATCGTGGGAAAGAAGTTCCCGTGTGCATGAGTGGGTGGCAAACCTGCCATGATTATTTCACCTCGCATGGATCGTTTTGTTTCTTTCTTTTTTAAAAAAGTTGCACGGATCATTTTCATGATTTCAGTGAAGGCCCCTATTTTTTACCTCTGACGAAACAGTATGTCAGCTTTGGGTAAATACTTAGGCTGTGTTTAGTTTCCATCAAATTACCAAACTTTTTAAAATTTTCTTTCCAAACATCACTTGTCCTGTTCGTTTGGATTGTTTCCAGCGAGCCAACAATATTTTTCTCTCAGCGAAAACCAGCGCCGGCCACCAACCACCAACCAGCCAGCAATATTTTTCTCTCAGTAAAAACCAGCGCCAGCCACCAGCCACCAGCCAAACGAACAGGACGACTATCCACCTATCACACCAAATCTCTCTTCTCCTGTATGAAACACTAAATGTGGATAAATAAAAAACTAATTACATGATTTTAATGTACACGAAGAGACGAATCTTTTAGTCCTACTTAGGTCATGATAGGATAATGTTTACCACAAACAAACGAGAAGTGGTACAGTACGCTACAGTGTCGGATGCGACATTTTCACCAAACTTTCCCTATCTCTTTTTGAAACTAAACACACCTAGACACTGCAGCTTTACATTGACTGCCAATCATCGTCATCCCACCACGAAAAACCACTCCAAGGCCAGTAGTCAAATGGGCACATCAAAATCGTGAGACTGGACACGTCACCCTCCCTCCTCTGCACGATCTCGCTCCTGCCGCGTTTCACCAATCGGGAGCACGCACCACCCTGCGAAGGCTGTGGCCGGGTACATTCTTTCCCATCGGGTTCCTGGGTGCGACATGATTTGACATGAGGTATTCTCGGCACGTTCTGCATCATTTCCGCTGGAAAAAATCAAGTGAACGCGAATGCCCCCTGCGCTCTCGTGTAATGTAAGTCTGGCACACAGGCAGGCATGGAGCCTACGGCAGGTGCAATCGAGGCTTGTAGTTGGCACTCACAGACGATAAAGATGGGACGTAATGTGACGATTCCAATTTCCACGTAGGTAACTATCGCATCGAGATTGTCCATCGATCCATCTAATTAGTGTTCTAGAACATGGGATATTTCTAAATTCCTCTAGAATTAAGTGGTTCCTGTCAAAATTTCGGTGAAATTCATACAAAATTTGTGAACGAATATCTTCGGAGCACAAAGTTCGCGAAATGTTTGAGACCATGAATCGAACCGGTCATGATACTACTCGATCGGCGCATCATTGTGTTCCCGGGACTTGCATTGCTATCGGCATCGTTTGCTCTGCGCTACACTTCTCTCTATCATGACGGTGGATGTAAGAAAGGCAGGCAGCCATGATTTCTCTGCGGCGGGCTTGCATTGCCGCGACCGGACGGGTCAAGGATCCCACGGGAAAAATCAAAGATCCCACGGGTCAAGGATAGCCAACACACGTCTTAACCTGCATTTGCCGGTTAATCGTCTGGCCTCGAGTGGACCGGATCGACTAATCGACGTTGCTGCCCTGCTGGTGGAGTGTTCCTGTCAGGCTAATGGGATGGCTCTCGTTGATAGATCTGGCTTGATGGTAGCTGGAATTTGAAGCTAGCATGTATGGCTTTTGTAGGGTTGTTGCTGGCTTGCTGCTGCTATGTGCATGCCTGGGCAGTGTCAACGATTTAGATTAGGCCTTTGGACAGCACGATTTAGATTAGGCCTTTGGACAGCATTGTGTCGATATGATAGGCTTAACAGCTTGGGATGAGAAGCTCCATCTTCTTGGTACTTGGTAGCAGTAACTTCCAATTTACATGAGAGTTATGCCTTTTTTTTAACTATAATGAGACTTATGTCTTGCACTCTTGCTAGAGCCTAGAGAGCAGAATGGGGCATCAGGTTTGACTGTTTGAGCCCAAAACATGTGCTCTGCACTTGGTCACGAGGGAACTCTTTTTTTTGTGAGTTATATGTTGACAATTCGTGTACACTCGTATGTTCCCAAATCCCAACAAATCCAGGATAGACTTGGCTGTTCTGATTCAGTCCCAAGATGTAGCAGTGAGCAGTTAGTACCAAGATGCTCGCTAAAAAGACCAGGACGATCGCTCCATGACATGAAGTTGGTGAACAGAAGTACGCTTACAGAAACTGCAAAGCTTCGTAGCAGGAATCTAGGGCCATAATTGAGGCTAAAACCGCCGAAATGCAACGTCAACTACTACCACACAGCATCATGCACCACCAAACCTTCAGATATCCTAATCACAAAGCGCACAGTGTCTCATGCTTGATGTTGTTCCCGTGGGACCAGTGGACGGACTTTTTTTTTGGACGGACGTTTAGGCCCACCAGCCAGTTACCCACACTATGGAGGCACTGAACCACTGAACTTGGAGCTAGCGTGTAGAAGACACTCCCATCTTTACACTAGACTAGAAAGATGCCAGAGATGGGAGGTGCATGACTTTTTGTTGAACCAAAGCAACATGATACAACCGGGGTCTTTGAAACCCTGGTAAAGATAATGACCAAGGGTTAGGTGTCAACCCTCCCATCCCACTCTGGCATTAACAAAAGATCAGGACATAGTGTACTGGCATGATGGCATCAATTAGTCTCCAAGTTGCCTTTAAGCAACTGCTTAAACCACTCTTTATGATCCAGCCGCTTTTGGAGTCTTCAGAGGCTCTCTTCATACTTCTTCAGTCATAATTAGTGCAACAGATGCGTACTCTGAGGGCACGTACAACACGTGTCTTTTTCCATGTCTGTATACCGGTTCTTTTGCACATACACCCCCGTCTACGGCAGCAGACGACCGCGCCGTCGTCTCGTGAAGAGACGACGCGGGCTCGTGCTCCCACGCCAAATCGCCCCGCCCAGCACCGTTGTACACTGTCAGCCACATACATATATGTATTTTTATTCTCTGATGTATGCCACAAAAACAGCTACAGAGATCAAGTATGCGGTAGATCATCATGAATTTGTGTGTCAAATGATGAATTAATTACCATATAGACAGCCAAACAGATAGCCCATTGTACAAGCTGTCTATTCAGCTGTCTGTTTGTATCAAAAGGACAACAGCTGTCTCCACCGTTGTACTTGCCCTGAGGGAAGTGGGCGCAAGTAATTAAACTGGAGATGGTTTTGGTTACAACGCCTACGATACGGTGAAATTAAATACCGGCCGGTAGTTGTTTTGGTTGGTCGCCATACCTGATTGTAGCGCATGATTCAGGTTTTCTAAATTTCTTGCATGCACCTAACTTCTCTCTTCAGCATGAGAGCCAAAGGTCAGCCAAGTTCATAAGCAGCACAGATTACCCCGGTGAATCAATCAAAAAGTCACTCTAACAGTAGTATTATGCACTGTGACCGTGACAGTACGCCAATCATAAGCTGGATTGATGTCCTCTACCTGTGGTGATCACAGGCAGCCAAAATGGATCCCAGAACTGAAAAGAAACACAGGTGACGCGGTTCATAAATGTGGTGATAGTGTGAGTAAAGCACAGAAGACACAGAGATCCCCGAAAGCTCGTAGAATCTGACAACGTATATTACTCCTGGCCGTGCGATCTGCAGCGTCAGATCTAGCCATCTAAGGGCCATGATCGGCGGAAGTAAAACCCCTGCATCCCCATAAATTCCGACAGCAACCACCGCATCACCGACGGCCGTACTCGCAGCTATTTACTTCTGGCAACATTGCTGAATTAATTGGATCAGAAAGATGAACACTCGATTACTTTTCATTATCTTTTCGAAAAGATGCCCGTGACACTGTCATGTGTTCATTCAATTCAGTGAATTGGTAAGATTATGAAGACCTGTGAAGTGATCTGGCAGGACTGGTGAAGTAATCGGGGCTCTCCAGATATGACTAAGAGCTGCGGTTCAACGACACCAGATATGCAGTGATGATGTCTGTCAGGAGATCAAATGAGATTTGTGTCTAATGCAGCTGAACTGCATAAAAGTGCAGCAGCGCCTCGCATTTACGAACCTGATCCATATCACATTACCACGGATGATCAAACAGGAAAACCCACTACGAATTACTAGGAGGACAGTGAGGGAGGGGACACAAGAATCCGGGGGCAGGATCACGCAGGGCCGTGCGGGAACTTGATCGGCGACGCAGGCTGGGGCGCTTATTTAACGCCGGCGCCGAGACCTGCATTGAACTGCACTGACGGGCTGGCCGGGTGCCATGAACTTCACGGCCCGTTTGGAATGGAGGTTTCCTGCATTGATGTTTGAGCTTGGCTTGCAGTATATAGAAACCATAAATATTTAGGAGAGTATTTTGAAGCACCAGCGGTTTCTGCATCATGTTCAAACAAATGTGCAGTACAGGAAGGATTGGTTCCTTCTCCTTTTCTTTTTCTTTTTTTCGAAAACAGTGAACAGTACCCCCATGTTTTAGACATGGGTTACAGTCGTAGCTTGTAGTGTTTCAGTTGTCCCAGAACAGGGTGAGCATTGTCTCTGCCAGTGCCATGTATAAAGCTCAGCTACAGACAAGGACGGCAGGACCGGTCCTGTACGTATAGGAACAGCTCCTGCTGTGTGGACAGGAAGCTAAGCTACAGGGATAAAAGTTAACTGAATACTGCTGGATTCTTTTCCGTGTCTAGTCAAGGATAATGTTATGAAAAAGATATATGAGTAGTTAGATTAGATGAGATGTCAATCAGACACAAGGTGACGACAAGAGATCAGCAGGAGTGAACTGTGGTTTGCGAAACCTTTATCCTCTGGAAATAATAATCTCTCCTTTTCTTCATCCACCTGTAAGACAACCAATATGCTGGGAGCTTTTTCCTCTTATCTAGGGAGCTTCCCTGTCCTAAGTTGTACTGGAATGTGATGTCATGGATCACTTTCGGCGAAGGCCATCTTCGGCTGTGTTTAGTTCCAAAAACGAAAAGGAAAAGTTTGGTGAAAATGTCACATCGGACACTGTAGCGTACTGTAGCACTTTTCGTTTGTTTGTGGTAAACATTGTCCTACCATGACCTAACTAGGCTCAAAAGATTAGTCTCATCGTGTACATCAAAACCATGTAATTAGCTTTTTTATTTACCTATGTTTGATGCTCCAAGCATGAGAAGAGAGATTTGATGTGATTTGATGTGATAGGTGAATAGCGAAGTTTGGAGAGAGAATTTTTGGGAAGTTTGGGAACTAAACACAGCCTTCAACTGAAAGATCTATGTAGTGACTCTTCGATGTAGTCTAACTGACACATTTCTCCAAGTCCTATATTAATTAATTTAGTCTTTTTAACACATAGAAGCTCTTTCTCGTAGTATTAACAAAAACACCAAATAATTTCCTTTCAGCATTCTTCCAAACTGTTCAGTAGTTTAGACTAACTATAAGTTTGGGCTGTTATCTTCATTACATTTTTTTTATCAACATCTTATTAATCAACCTATTGTATATCTCTCGAGCAGTGGGCAATGTGTAAGGCCTAGTAGCATCGAGTTGGCATCAATGCAGTTTACTGCAAAGTTTCCGTCTACATTTTATTGCATAATATTGGGCCTCCATTGTGTTGGAAATGTTGTGAAATGCAGCATTATTTATTTTATTACTAAACCGTAGTCATAGGAAGCAACACACAAGATAGTTTCATGGACCCTGGAACGCATCCCCTTTCATGGTTCATGGATCAAATCACCCTAATACGCGGCATTTGCCGTGGCCCGATCAAATCGGGCCACGTTCTCTTGCTTTGCCGGATCACGTCAAGGAGAACATGCTGTTTTTCGGTTTTTTAATATATAATGATAATGATACGTAGCTCTCCTACGTACTTAGAAAAAAAAACGTCAAACAGAACAGTTCAGGATCACGTCGAGCAGAACACTTCAGAAACAACGAGGCAGATGGCACCAGAGAATCCTAGGCACCAGAGGAGCTAGGCGGCAGGATTTTTCGCGAGAGCCCCGCGCCCTCGTGTAATCGGCGGCGGCGGCGGCGATGTGTGCTGTGGGCTAGGAGGATGGTGACCGGACGAGGAGAGGGCTGGGAACTGGACCGGACGGGGAAGGGAGCGAGCAAACTTTATGGGCCGGACATCGATACTTCGTAGTTCGTACAGGCCAACAGCCCGAGAGAAACCCTTGGCGGGCAGCCCACTTGGATAGGAATTCATCTTTCTACTCCGCACGGGCCCGGTAGGAATGGCGAGCAGCCGAGCAGGAAGTTAAAGATTGTCAACACATTCCTCTCAGAGTACAGCACTTGAATGCGCATGCAACAAAAACAAACAATACACAAATGTAGCATTCGTACGGATTTATTTCATATACTAAAACAATGGAACTATATATCTCCGATACATACGTCGAACATCTAGCACTGACACGACACTGCACACCATCAGCTATTCAAGTAGTACAGCAAATCTGTGATGTTTATGCATGATTGCATGAATATGCATCATTCTTCAGTCATCGCATGGAGCTGGCGCAGCCTCCGGAGCCGCGACAGGAACCACGGCCGGAGCCGCGACCGGTGCGCCGACCGGAGCCATGCCGGCCATCATCATGCGGCGGTTGCCGGCGTTCTTCTGCGCCTCGCACAGCGCCGGCAGCGAGATACCTTCGCCGGCGGCGAGGGTGGCGTAGAGGTCGACGACGTTGGGGCACCCGCCCTGGCACGCCGGCGAGCAGAGCGCCCGCAGGGAGCGGCGGTCCTCGGCCGCGGCGCTGGCCACGGGGAGGCCCAGCGCGGCGCGGTCGACGCCGCAGGCCCTCACGCAGGCGTCACCCTCGACCCACCCGGCCAGCCCCGCGCGCCGCCCACCGCCGATGTCTGGCACCGGTGCGCCCCCTCCGGCGTGCGCTCCAGCACGCACCGCCGCCCGCCCGACGACACCGCGAACGCGCACACGTCCGGCGGCAGCTCCTCGCACGCCAGGCCCCCACCATGAGCCGACTGGACGGCGACGGCGAGGACGACGACGACGACGGCGAACGCGACGGCGGTGGTGAAAGAGGAAGCCATTGGAGACGACGACGCCAACCGCACGCTGGAGCTAGCTTTGCCAAAGAGATCGGCAAGGAGCCCACAAACAGCGGGTAGCTGGAGAAGGGAGCACTCGAGTTTCGACGCCTTGGTTTGTGTTGATGAGTTTGTGTTTATATACCGACCTCGCGCGCGAGGTGAGTCTGTCAGACGACGCGGCACGGTGTCTAGCGATGGTCTGAACCCGCGCCACCGCCTGCCGTGACCGGCGGCCTCTCCGTCGTCTCCGGCCTAGATTTCCCAGAAGCTTGGCAAGCGCTTGCGATTCACCCGTATCGTCCGGCGTTTCACGGGAAAAGGACGTCCCCGTCGTTTCTGCCCGGCTCGTTACATGCGTCACGCGCTGGGCGCGGCTCAGCGGTTACTAAAACAAAACCCGGCGTGGACGAGAGGCTTTGCAATCTGCGGATTGCCGTGTCGTCGCATTCGCTTCGATCGCCAGGTTATTTTTAGTGAAAGCCGTCTGAATCAGAAGAGACCTCGGTCCATCAGGGGTTGTTTTTGGAAAAGCCTTTCTGAAGAATCGATGCAGCGTGGGGGCAGATCTTCGTTTCACATGACACATGACAGTGCAGAGTTTTGGTTCTAGTTGCATATTGCAACACCACGTTCTACAGATTGCTTCGACGAACGCTGCTACCAAATCAAACAACATTGAAACGCGCAAGGAGGCCGTGCAAGTTTAAGCTAAGACCAAACTGTACCTCGCGGGAAAAAGTTTAAGCCAAGACCATGCAGGTCAAAAGGTCGTTTCACAAATAAAGCTCTTCATTTGATTTATTCTGGTTGGTGCGGTGCACTCATCAATTGTAGTCCAGCAGATTTGCACAAGGAAAACAAAGGCGGAAAGGAGAGTATCAGAACACTTCCCCCCCAAGGCCCCAAAGGGACAAGCTTTCCCTCGAAGTGCCGAGATGAATGTAGAGGTAAACATCACAATGCTCCCACAACTAAACATCAGCTGCCATAATATTTGCTTCTCTTATGCGAAATCATGATGTGTCTGAATATCTGCTCTCCGAGAGGAGTGTGCTTTCATTTGTTTCAATGAGAGCCCCAGCGATCAACTGACCGACAAATTAATCGGGATAGGCGTGCCGCGTGCAGAGTGAAATTAGCCATGGATCTCAGCAGGCAATGTATTCTCCAGCACATTACAAGGTTGCAGAAAAGATAACGCAGTTTAATAGTTGCATCATTGATCCTGGCCCCAACTATCAGAATCCAGAAATCCACAAATACAAACCCCCAAAAAAGGAAAGAAAAAGTATGAGAGCATCTCTCAGACAATGTTCCCCAATGATCTCTTCACCGTGCAGCTCAAAAGTGCAAGGATGATCAAATATGGCTGTAACATTACCGATGCTCTCAGGACAATGAACAGAAGAACTAAAAAAAATCGATTCTCCAACACAAATAACAGATACAGATGATTAAAAAGAAATAAGAGTGAATAAAGTTAGGCCACAACTAGGGATCCTCTCTATTTCCCTAGAGGCATCAGCGACGAGCGCGGTCACACAGAGAGGCTAGCAGTATCTACGATCTAGGACGACCGGACGGCGCCGCGGTGGCCAAGATCAAATACCACGGCCGCCGCCAATCTGGGAGAGAAATCTAGGAAAGAATAGACGAGGCACAGGCAGGGGCGGCGGCTTGGTATTTGTTGGAGTCGTGCCAGTCCTAATCGTAACCGTAACGTCCTGGTGGGCCACTAGTTTAAAGGGCCACTGGGCTTATTTTTATCAGAAATTCAATACGGGCCTTTTAGGCTTTCATCTTCTTGGGCTAAATTGCCTTTTGTCGCCTCAAGTTCAATATTGGTAGCCTTTTAGGATTTCACCTTGGGCGCGATGCTGAGCCAATTGATCTAAAACGATCGGCCCATCTGAGATCGTTTCTAGCTAAGTCCTCTTAAGAATCAATGCAGCATGGGCCTTTTTCAGTCTTCACAGAATACTGTAACATTTTAGTTCTGGTTGCCGTGCAACGCCTCGTTTGACAGATGGATTAGCCGAACGCTGCTACCAAATCAAACAACATTGAAACGGGGCTACCAATCAGCTGATCATTTTTGTTCTAAGTCCTTTATCAATAATATAAAAATCTGCTACCAATTAGCTGATCATTTTTGTTCTAAGTCCTTTATTAATAGTATAAAAATCTGAAATTTTTAACAATCGATTAACCCAGTAGTCACCGCCTTTTTACCTTCGTCTCCCTCGTAGTCTGGTATCATGAAATTCACAATCCATTCGCAACCAACATCGTCCAATTCACAGCCAACACATCTCCAGTCAACTATTCGTTAGAGCATGTACAGCCCATAGACGACGGGTCGTCTGTAGAACTTCGATTTTAGCATACAGACATATGTACAGACAGCTTATACAGTCCATAGATAAAGAGGCCGTCTGTAAGCTGTTTAATACCTCTATGTAAGTTAGGATCAACTATAAATATATTTGTATATATCATTATGTGGCTATTTGATAGAATATTACCAAGCATAATAATAGAAAGATAATTATAATAATTTTTATAATATCAAAGCTTGTATAACACCGATACAAAATTTTATCCCACAGTCATGTATGTATGAATATAGATTGGGTTATCAATTATCATATAGTCCCACGAGTTAAAAAATAAAAAAAGATAACGCATGCTCTTATCTTATCCACACACTTCCCGCAACCGGCAGCACTCATCCTCATCCGTTCCATGCAGAGCGGCGGCTCCAGCGGCAAGCAGAGGAGCGGCGGCTCCAGCGAAGCGAGTGGGGCCTTCAGCGGTGGCGCGCGCGGGGCGAGGTGAGCTCCCGCAGGAAGGCCTGGATGCAGGACGCCACGAGGAGGTGGGAGGCGCAGAGCACGAGCGGCGAGGGGCGGCGCACGCCGAGGCCGGGCGCCTCCGCCATGTCGACGTCCTTCACCCCCTCCGGCAGCGACAGGTACCGGGCGTTGCTCGCCTGCAGGCCGGCCTCTCTTCTCCGTCGCCGACCCCTCACTCTCCCGGCTGATTCCTCCCTCCTCCAACGGCGCGCAGGCAGATCGAGGGCGATGCAGACGGGTCGTGGCCATGGCCGCGCGGCGAGGGGCAGGGCGGCGGCGGTGACGGTGGCGAGCGCGGGCGGGCGCAGGTGGACGAGCAACGACGGCGGCGGGAAGGGGCCGTCCCGAGCTGTCCCGAGCTTGGCGTGGAAATCGCCCGCACGCGAAAGCTTCATGCGGGATCCGGCTGCGGCGTCGGCTCGGGAAGACGAGGCCGTACAGCGGCGTCGATGTTGTCGATTTGTCCTCGGGGAACGGGACGTCCCCGTCGTCTCGCGAGGCGACGCAGTCCCCCGTCGCCTCGTCTAGCAGGGACCTTTTTGGAAAAAAAAACAGTCATACCGACGGGATAAAAAGACGGTCTGTACATGCCCTTAGGCCAGTCCCAGTCGAGATTTTATTTTTGTGTTTCTAAAAATGTCATATAAGTAAAGGGACAATAAATTTACAGATGAAATAGTTCATACAATGCAAAGTTTCATTTTGATGTCCTAGGTGATGCATGTAAGACACAGACTTATTGGAAACCATGTATACAGAGTTTTATCTAGATGAAACCCATTTCATCTCTCCTCATTAACTTCTTGCCACATCATCTAAAATGCTGAGTTGACATTCTATTTAATGTGCATAAAACCTTGCACTGAGACTGGGCTGTCTTATTTTTTACTACATCTATTTTAAATTACTATTCACTATTGACTCCTTCGTTTAACGTTTGACCATTCTTCTTATTTAAAAAATTTCACAAATATTATTTATTTTGTATGTTATTTTGCTTTTCTATCGTATATATTTGATGTATAATTTACTGGTTTGTATATTTAAATAAATTTTTTTAATAAAACGAATGATCAAAGATCACATAAAAAGTCAATAACGAATAGTAATCTGGAACCGAGATAGTATTAAATTTGTATGTCGCAATTGCGTTATACTAAAGATTTAAATTTTTTAAGCACACACCGGTCATTGAAAGTTTGAAACACTTCGTCCAACACTCGTCTCGTCGAGTTCTAGTCTGCCATCGCCCATCATCGAGTATCTCTTATGCAGTTTTATTATTTTCTATTAAACCGCGTTCTTGAAAGATGCAACAAATTCCTCGAAAATTGTTTTACATTTTAACCGGGACCGGTGTGCAGATTGAATTCTGCCATGGATCTCAGCAGGCAATGTATTCTTCAGCACCTTAAAAAGGTTGCAGAAAGATAACGCAGTTTAATAGTTGCATCATCGATCCTGGCTCAAGCATCAGAATTCAGAAATCCAGATGCGCGCGCGCGCGCACACCAAAAAAGCAAGTTAAAGGAAAAAGTATGAGGCATCTCAGACAAGAATCCCCAATGATTTCTTCACCGCGCAGCTCAAAGTGCAAGGATGAGTAAATATGGATGTAACATCACTGATGCTCTCGGGAAAACAAACGGAAGAAGTCGGGAAAACAAAATCGAACCCCTAGCCCAAAAAACCGAGAGATCATTAAAACGAAAAAGGTAGGCCACAAGTAGAGATTTCCATCTCCCAGCTTGAGTTGGCAGCGAGGTCACCGGGGAGCTAGCAGAACTACGACAACGACACGATGACCAGGCTCGGGTACCGCCGCAGCGCCGCCGCCGGCGCCGAAGAGAGGAGGCGAAGAGCCTAGGAAAGAAGAGACGAGGGACAGGCAGCGGCGGCTTGCTTGTATTTGGAGTCGGAGTGAGAATCCTAACCCTAACCCTAACGTTCTGGTGGGCCAGTAGTTTTAAGGACCACTGGGCTTGAGTTCGCCAGGAGTTCAATATGGGCCTTTTAGGCCTTCATCTTGGGCTAGATTGCATAGACAGAAGGATTGGCGATGGTACCACTGCTAGCTTCAAGCATCTTTCAGAAACGGCTCCGCTAAAACAAAACTTACGCAATCAGCTCTAGGAGCAATTTCCTCCCTACAAGATAACCTAATCTGGTGTCAGGGACATGTTTGACACAGTCCCACATTTCATAGAGAAACCAACAGCGTAAACGTATCTACTAGTAACATAGAAATGAACACATCGAAACACGTTACAAACCAACGGCACAAACGTACCTAACTCGTAACATAGAAATGAACACACTAAATACACGTCACAAACCACGCTTAACCGAAGAACACCCATCGCCAGGAATTTTAGAATTCGAGATAGAATGATAGATTCAATATCTTCAGCATGTAGGGTAGCTTAAGACCAACCGAACTGTATTTCCACTTCCACAGCAACCATCCAAAACTTCGGTTGCGAACTACCTGACGGACCACAACCTCTGCGTCTAACTTATATGCATGTCACCACTCCCCATCTTTACAGCAAGCCTTCCTTACGTATCACGAGCCATCCTACCGGGTCGCACAAAAAAACGGCTGCATTGCCTTTCGATTAACAAGGCACCGCCATTAAGCAGCAGAGATGTCTGTAGTTTTCTGCCTGAAATTATAATGCCAGCTATCTAGATACTTGGTTGTTTCCAATTACTGCCGTGCTTCCTCTTCCTCGTCATTGTGTTCCTCTGTTTGCGATGCTAGCCTCACAATATCTTCCACGAGGATCTTTCCTTCTGTAGGCACATACAAATAGAAAAACAAAGGGCAGGGCATGATGAGAAAATTGGACATGTGCTACGCAGCTTTGTCTTTTGAAAGGTTGCCGATGAGCAGAATGCTGAAAGAACGCAGGTGTCAGGTGGTGAACAGACCTTTGTCTTTTGAAAGGTTGCTGATGAGCTCTTGCACGCCTTCCTTCCCGATGGTGTCCTTGAGATAGGCTGCTGCAGCTGCAACCTCCTCAGGAGTCACCTTGCCATCATGGTCCCTGCGCATGAAGTGCAAATTAGATCGTCATGCCGATGGCATGTGTTGCCAGATGATTTTGGTCAAAGTGAGCAAACACCAAGGTTTCTACATCAGGCAGGAGAACCAAACATATAGGTGCAATTTAATTGAGAAAGACTGTTATGCTTGATGAAGGGCGCGTCTAGCATATCTCATTCGTGATTTAGCTATATGAAACAACATGGTGATAACAATGGCTTGGTACAACAAGGAATATCAATTCACAGGAAATGGATGGATAAATCACAGAAACAGGTGGCAAAGCAATGTGCCGTTCAAGGACAGACCGAGTAACCACGTGCCACAACTAAACAAAACACAAAACAATAATATAATAATATAACAACTTCAATCATAGAGAAGGCATACCTATCAAGCAGTTGCCAGCGGTTTCCAATTTGTGCATCCACATCATCAATCTCCTTCTCCAATTCTTGAAGCATAGCATCAACCTGAATGCAGTAAAATTATATGTGATTCGAGTGAATAATCAATCCCTGAATCATAAATAATCAATACACTGGTAGGTTGCCTACAGAAACTCCCTCCGACTTAGGTTTATTTCAAGTGAGCAAATACAAGTAAATGGCCGTGATATTCCTATTATAAACACATTGGAAATGTGAGAGAATACTTAGTGAGGGTGTTTATGTTATGGTCGGTATTCAGTATAGGAGAAGGCATAGGGATTAGCTGTTGGAGTTAGTTTAGGATTCCTTTTGTTACAGAGTCCTGCTTCAATTTAGCTAGTTTAGTTTGGAAGGTTCATTGTAATCTCGGGCTATAAATATTAGCCACATACATCAAATAAAGTAAGAACGATTCAATCTAATCTTCCGTCTCCAATTCTCCTACGCTCATCCCCTTTCACCTGAGTCGCCGTCCGGCGATAGCTACCATTCACCACGGGCAGGAAACCAGCAGCACAGCGGCCGGCCACCTCCCACGACTACGCTTAGCGATCATTGCCGCAGGGCCACAACAGTTTACTTATAGATACAGACTGAAGAGGACATGAAAAAAACTAGGGCAAACAACGAAAAACATCGATGAATTCACACAGATGTCAATCAAAAGAAAGGGTAAATGGTAGTTTATATATTTTAGTCAGAAAAAGGTAATTTATTCTGTAACTGTTGACATCTCACCAAACTCATATGAATTAGCATAAACAACACCAAAATGGAATAAGTTAGTATAAACAGCACCGAACTGGTACAGATCAAACCTAAATCTCAGTTGATGGTTGTCCAGACCTTTTCTTTCAAGTATGCAGATGCCAAGAGCACATGGAGAATAAGTAGATAATATCATGACAAAACTAAGGTATTCAGCTTTGAATCGTTTTTGTTCAGTATAATCCCTTCATTAGCATTCCATTGCAATTAGCAATTTTACAGTACAAATTAAATGACTCTCATCAGAAAATGGTACATCATAGGAACCAAGTGATGCATGTTTCCTGTATGGCATAATAAATGTCTAAAGAAATGATCAATTCAGCCAGTGAGTTTGCTATAGTTAACAACTGGTGTCCATTTGCTACGATTGTTATATCTAAGTACGGTTACCAAAGTTCAAAAAGATATAATACACACATTAGGAAAATTTGATCAGGATTTTTAAGATGCATTGATATTCAATACCCTTGAAACTAAAAATTAAGGGGCTGTTTGGTTCCCTTGTTCCTCCTCGCCTGGCCTTGCCCGGCAAGGATTTGAGAGTTTGTTTGCTAGCCAAGCTTCCCTTGGGGATTGTGCTGGCAAAGAAATTCCTTGCTATCACAAGAGAGCCAATTCGGCTCGCCCAGGCAGGGCGAGGCAAAGCTTGCCTGAGAACCAAACTGACCCTAAAGGCCATGGTAATTGTTAAGCCTCATCAATGATAGGCCAAAGTTACAATAACATAATAAAATCGTCAAATAGCATTTTCACTCTTATCTCTAACTTTTTAGAGATATATTTAGTAGTTTTTAATGTAAAATATCCAAAACTAGTTTGTCAGCAGAGTAGTACCTTAAAAACAAGTTATGCAATAAGAGGATTTCTTACCTTCTCAATCAGCGCTGATGAGACCTTCTCTTCTGCAGCAACCTCAGCATCATGATCTGGCTCTTCCCTAGCAGCAAAATATGCTTTCTTAGCTTCTTCTTCGCCTTCAGTACCCTCTTTTTCGAGCATGGAGTTATATAGCTCTATCTGCATTCAGACATCCGGACAACAAAGTCCTATTAAACATCCATGATACGCTATATATCATAAACTTGAAGGTATGCATCAATAATTGCTCTATTCTACTTCACGCTATACCTCCTTGTTGACAAGGCTCAGGAACTCTTGACGCTCCTTGCTAACAGACTGCAAAGCAAAGATGAAAGTTAGATAAAGGTCAGAATGAGACTATTGTTCTGGAATTATGGTGAGATTACTGTCCATATGTACATTGACTAGTAAAAGAATACAGATCGACTAGGAACATACAGACGCAGATGCAAGCACAGCCAATGCACGGCTGATATTGCAGAGCTTTTCTTTGTCATGTTCTTTTGCTTTTCTCAGTTCTTCTTCCCTAGCAGTAGCATCAGTCATTTCCTTCAATGCTAAATCTTCTTCAGCAGCCTCTGGTTCTTTCAGCTTTGCCTCCTCTTCTTTCTTTTGTTTTGCCTTTTCTTCTTTCTCTTTCTTCTTCTCTTCCTCCTGAATGTTTTTAAATACGCAGAACATCAACAACAGCACAGATTTGCAACATAATTAAATGTTTCTGTTTTTAAGACAAAGAAACGCTAGTTCCTATACTGGACAATTGTCAAGCAAACTAAATTAGCAGATCCCATTCAACTATTTTTTCTTATGAATAAACAGACAAAAAGATAATAGCACACATTAAATATAGTGTGAGTGTTTTAAGTCGAGATTAGAGACTACACAACAGGGAAAGCATAAAGCATGAACTGGGACACTAGGCAGGGATATCCATACGAGTTATATTATAAAAACATTTTCAATGTAGTGTTTCAATTGAACAAGTTCCAGCTTGATTATGAAGTAGCATAAACTATGCATTGAGACACATTAATGGCCTGTTACTTTGGATAGAGGGATTATCGGATTAGGCCCAATACCTTCAAATAAGCTTCAGTTTATTCACCAATCAGAAGTGTTTGGGGCTAATCTAATCTCTATATATCCAAATCAAACTTTGTAATGCCATCCTCTTTTTATAAGAATATCTAACAGATAACAAGATACACCAAGATACAACCAGGAAGTCCAGGGTGCATATACAAGGTTGGGTTGTTAGTAAATATTAAGGCTATAGCCTAATTCAATGCGATAACTGTATTTTTTGGACTGAGTTAACCATAAATAACAAACTCCCTAGCCCCCGCCAAAATATGCAATAAGTATGTACACATTCAGTGAAGTAGATATCAGCCACATGAAACTAAGAAAAAAAAAAGAATACTGTTTCAGTCTATACAGTTCTACATTACCTTGATAAGCTCTTCCTGCATCTCAAGGAATTCCAATTTTCTTCTCCTCTCAGAAACTGAATCCTCAGACGGCAATACTGTTCCAACTGTATCCACAACTTCATCTGGTAGAGAAGATAGCGTTGCAACAACAGCTTCCTCCGGTTTCATTCTCCCAGACACAGTAAAAGCTCTGAAAGCATTGGCAAATTTAGGAATGCAAGCACAAACAGTAATAACATAACAAATATCAACCAAAACTTACCTTGAAAGTATGAGAAGTGAAGATGGCATAGCATGATTAAGTGAGAGGTCCAACCAGTCTCGAAGCTGGGTACAAATGAGGTTTTAGTGAAATTTACTGGTACAGTTTATCATGCATTTACATAGCAGTTATCCACACACAAAATTTACTATCAGTAAGTTAGACTTGTGGTTAGAACACGAACGGCAAGCAATAGAATTTCCAATGTGTCTTAATTACATGTGCTAGTTGTAAGTTGTAACTTTCCTTCAGCAGTACATCAGACCTCGAACATGCTTTACATTAGTTTTTTTGGAGTAAACATATCAACTATAATAAAGAGAAGAGAAGAGGAAAAATAAGAAGAAAATAGCTAGTAACAGAAGTGAACATGGCACTGAGCAGCTTATAGAGGTCAGTTAGACACCAAAAATTTGTATTCTGTGATATAAAAGAAATCAAGGTCTATGTGAATAATAATAAATGCTTCATTCCATATTACGAGTCATTCCAATTCTAAGGCGTGATTGTGTTATGTTAGCAAGACAAATTTATCATTGCCTGAGATGGCTCGAACATCAGAAATAATTTGTTCTGCGTGTGTTGCTTCAATTAAATAAAGGGTAACTCATGGAGTAAGTGTTGAAAATGACTCAAAAGACAAGAGTGGCTGAGTGCAGAACAAGAATGGGTGACTAAAATAACTACTATGAATGCCAGCACAAAGGTAAGCAGATACAAGAACAAATAAACAGGTAATTTATTTGAGACAATATAACACTAGATCATGTGCATATCATAATGCAACAAAACCTGTTGGCGCATCTCTTCAGTTGACAGCAGGCCTAGGTGACCACGTTCACGGCAAGCTTGACGAAGCTCTTCTTCAGAAAGAGATTCAACTCCCTCAGCTTGAATCATCTTATCATCATTCTTAATGCTGCAAAGATTAAGTAACATTGAAGCAGATAATTTTCACCAGCATTTTAAGAAGATAGAACTATAGTGAAGCTAATGCAAACACCAACAAAACAAACAGCAAAACAGCTAGCAACTTAATTAAACAAATAAATAATCACGAAACTTTCTTATGTAGACAGAAAATCTAGGTGCTGAAACTAAATTGTTATTTGGCTACAAAAAGCGCACTGCAGTACAGAGATTTATATAAACAAAATGAAGATGATGTCAAATGTCTGCACAGCCACAGAACACTGCCCATTTGCTAAGTAATTCATATATTTTACTATTAGCAATCCAAATAGAACCACTAGAAGTTTCCATTAATAATTATCTACTAAGCTTTCTGAAAGAACTATCAACCCCAATTTTCCACCACTGGTTGATCTACAAAACTGACCATTTCTATTGTATCGGCATATGCAGATAAGAATGCGTTTAAGTTAATCAGCGTTGAATTAACCATCTCATTTAAATACTTACTCTCGCAGTTTTTTGCGAAGCATGAACCTCAAGTAAGGATCTGTACCAAATGGCTTGATACCCATATATTTGCACATATTTACCAAGCGTGGTCTGCAGGAAAATACCAATCAACTGTTTAGTCGCTAATGTAATTGTGATAATGAATAACACAGATACTAAAGGAGTATCTAACCTGCTCATGTTATCCAGAGTAAGTTCATCATTGAACAGCTTCGCGAAATTCAAGATTTCATCATTAGAGACTCGTTCACCTCTCCTAACCTAATTACAATGAAGGTATATTACCCAACAAAGAATATCCAAAGCAGTTCACTATACATACAACATTATTATTCCAGTGGCAACGGAGTACATAAACAATTTATACCTTGTTCAAAAATTCGTCCAGATCTTCAGCTGTCTGTTTTGTTTCTCCACTACGTGATGTTTGCACTTCCTTTGCCATTTCCTTTGCAGTATCTTGCAAAAATTTTGCATACTCCATCCTTGCTTTCAATTTCCTTTTTAAGGCTTCCTGTACAGGAAAAAGAAGAATACACTTGAGCTAATAAAATTGCACTTTGATAATGTTTATGGTTTCCATACAAATGGCACCAGAAGGTTACAGCATTCAATAGAATTAATTGAATAACGATGCACACGGTATGGTTTGTGACATAAACTTCTGGCAGTATTTTGCTTGCAGAGACACATAACTAAACAGTATAACTTCAGGTACCTACAGAAAGTCAAGCACATACCTGTTCTTTCATTTTGTCCTGGAAAGTTGACGGCAGCATGTTTGGAAACAACTTCAGGAACACCGGCAGTAAGAACTCCATGAACGGAACAATGATGAACACAGCAAATGGTACCAGCCTGAAGATATCAGCTGTTGTGCGGGTTAGCTGTTGTCTCTCTCTTCTTGAAAGGCTCTTCCCTCCAGCAAGCTTCACTAGCAATCTTGATGAGATTTTAGTATCTGCCCAGAGTAGCTTTGTCCCTAACCAGTAATGCTGCAGTGTTGAAATGAATTCATCCTTCCAATGCTTAAGCTTTGCAGCCCAATCAGCCCTTAACAAACAAACAAAAAGTTAGTCTCATAGGTTACACTGTTACAGAAGAAATAGACTGATCAATTTTCTTATAGCTATCATTGGGAGAAAGAAGCATTGAGACCTGCTCATTGAAGCAACAGTTCGGAGAGCAGGACCGATACCAAGAATTCTTGCCCAGAATTTCTGCATAACTGACTGGCCAGCCTTCAGAGATTCTTGTACCTGCTTAGCTTTGGCTTTAGCTTTTGCGGTGCTTAGGCCTTCCACAGCCTGATCACATTCTTCTGGGGATGCCTCCTTTTTCTTTTTATTCTGCTTCTGGTCCTCACTCTGTTCATCATCCGTATCTATCTTAGGTTGCCCTGCAGTTGCAGTTGATGCTGTGCGGACTGACTGAAACAAAGATCTAGCTCCCAAAGGCAGCCCAAACTCATTCATTCCTATTCCACGATGAGAAAGAGAAATCCCATGAGTTGGGCGTCGCATGAACCCACTGCCAAGACCTAGCAGATCCTTCTTGATCAAATTCACACTGTATTGCTCCTTCTCACATTTGAAATCCCCAGAGCTTTGCTCTTGAAACTGCTGTACTGTTCTTGGCTCAACCTCCAAACCAGATCTCCCACGTTGGAAGGTAGAGAAGGGAGAAGACGAGAGGATGGGTGTGTTAACATGATCCAAGAGATACTTCCTTCTCCTAATGATTGCCCTTGAAGCCATATTTGATAGCTTCTCACTTCACAACAGGGAGGCCAGGCATGCACAAATCTGAAGATATCAAGTGGTTCAGCCAGTAAGTGTAAATTAACCACACATAATGATGTTTTTACAAATGAGGGGGAAAAACTAACAAATCACAAATCTGAAGATATCAAATGGTTCAGCCAGTAAGTGTAAATTGACCACACATAATGATGTTTTTACGAATAAGGGGGAAAAACTAACTAATCATTTCACTGGGCTCAATTGGTGCTGATTCAATTTGATCCCTTCAGTACCTCAGTATGCACAGACCCCAAATGAAGAGTAAAATCGCCACTGTAAATCCCCACGAAACCCCACCCCCAACAAAAATCGCAAAAAGTAAACTAAATTTATTGGGCTCCACAACGCCGTTGAATCGCTACCACACTAAGCATAATTCATATTCATAGACCCCAGCCAAACCTCAACAATCGCGGCCGCTAAATCCAATCCCCGACTCTGAGCATATCGCAGCGCGCTGGATCAACGCTTAGCGATCCACTTCACCAAGACATACCCGATACTAAGTTCGAACAGAAGAAACACCAAAGCCCCCAAGAAATTTGGAGAGCGACTCTAACAGTACCAAATGGAACCCCAAAAATTGGCACTTTTGACGGCGGGGCGTGGAAGGGGCACATAGTTAGGGAAGGGCGGAGGCATCAAGTACGCGCCTGGGAAAGTCGGCGGAGTGGAGCTCACCTGGCGAGGGACGCGACGCCGACGAGCTGCTCCCCGCTGGGAGGGTGAGAGTGGGGTTTAGGGTTTTGGGGGAAGTTGGAGGTGTGGGTGTGGGGGAGGAAGAAGGGGAGAGGCGGAGGGATGCGGCGAGCAGGCGTGGGGAGAAAGAAAGAAAACAAACTGGTGTTCACCGCTTGCTGGAGGGCTTGAAGAGGACGTGTCCGCAAGTTTTCCACAGCACGTGAAAAGGCCGCAGCCCTTCTTCCCCCACAGGCCGAGCCAATGGGCTGTAGGCCCGGCCCAATTCGAAATGCAAGCGCCCATTCGGCCCAAGCTGGAAAGAGCTCCACTGCCCCGCGGCCTGCTGCGTTTGCCGTTCCCTTCGCCGCGGAGCTCGCCGGACTCCGCCGCTGTCCCCACCGCTGCGCGCTCGCCGTCCTCCACCGACAGCCCCTCCGCCAGGCGGCTCGTCGTCCTCCGCCGCTTGCTCGCCGTTCCTCCGTCAAAAAACTGGACTGTCGTTTCCGTGCCACTCTGACCAAGACGCCGCCCCCGTCCCCTTCTGGCTCGGCGACCATGGCGGCAACGGCGACCACCCCCGCGGCGGCGCCGAGGCACAGCTGCGCGAAGCTATCGGTGGCGGTGGAGGACCCCAAGGCGTCCGGCGGCGGCGCGGTGTTCGCCAGGGCCACGTGGCTCCCCACCCGCTTCTCCCTCGCCGTCACGGACGGCGCCGGCGCCTGGGTCGCCGACGCATCCGACGCCGAGGTCCGCCTCCGCGCCGAGCAGTGGGACCAGCCCGTCAGCGAGTATCTTGCCCTCGCCGAGCGCTACTGGCCTTCCACCAGCCCGACTCCACCTACTCCTTCCACGACGCCGGCAAGGGCAACCGAAGGGTCAGTTCGGTCCCCTCCGTTCATCCCCAGCCTTCAGACCTGGCCCCAGCATTTGGTTGTCTTGATTGTTTGGAGCTAGGCTTAGTAATTAGTTGAGTTATTACTGTTTACAACTTACTCACACAGTAGGGACAAGTAAGATTGCGAACTTCTGTATTGGCCTTACCATCTTAAAATATGAATATGTACTGCACTTGAGCCAAAAGATACTTATATGGTTATTAAGCATCTACTGTCTTCCAGCTTATAAAAATTCCACATCTTCTTTTCCCTTAAACTTCTTTTGTTGTTCCATAGTTGTCATGGACATTTGAAAGACAAGGTACCAAGTTGGAATGGCGTTGGAAGCTGCAACCGTCATCGAATGCGCAGCAGACTATATCTGAGATCCTGGATTTTCTTATGGATGCAAATATTCGATTGAGTGTATGTCCCTCTGCTTTATCTCTTCCATTTATGAAATGCAACTGTGAAAAATCTTGATAATCTATGGTTATGTTGAATTTAAATAGATTTACAATGCAAATTAGTTGTCCATTCACGAAATTACTAAGTCACTTCAGTTCTTTTTCTTAATTGGGGCCTCAATTTAGTAAGGTATTATATTTCTTATTTAGGAAGAGGTTGTTAGGAAAACACAATCCTTTGACAAGTTGAAGAAAGAAGCTGACAAGTGCTTGCAACAAAGTGAAAGATTCAATAATGAGAAGGCTGAGTTTGAACAAGCCACCTTTTCAGAGGTACAGTTCCTTCTAACGTTTTGTTCACTGAATGCCTGTTGCAGATCATAGTTTCTTCTGCAGTTCCTTACTAAATTCAAATTGTTGGTGTGTATACCCTAGGCCTTTTTGCTTTGATGCACACTATTTTTGTATAAAGCATTTGTGCTGGGCCTCACATTTTTGCAATCTAACATTTCTGCTCTTTTTGCGCTGACTCCGATTCTTTTCTCATTCAGTTCTAACTCATTAGGTCTATAGAAAGCTATATTCTTTGAGCTTGATGTATTGCCATCTGTGTGTCACTCATCATTTCTGTTTTTCTCTAGTTTGTGGCCGTCTTGAATTCCTTGAATTCGAAAAAGGCCAAGCTCAAGCAGCTCAGGGACAAAGTTGCTGAACTGGAATCAGCTGACAAACCCGCAAAGGACGAGGAAGAGGATAACTCAACGGAGTGAACAGAGTTATTCGAGGAAGGAAGCGACAAAGAAGCCAGTGTCAACGATGAACCCTCCGAGACAGGCAGCGGCAGCAGGCCGAGCCAGTGGGCTGTAGGCCCAATTCGAAATGCAAGAACCATTCGGCCCAAGCGGGAAAGAGCCTCCGCTGCCCCGTGGCCTGCTGCGTTTGCCGTTCCCTTCGCCGCGGAGCTCGCCGGACTCCGCCGCTGTCCCCACCGCTGCGCGCTCGCCGTCCTCCACCGACAGCCCCTCCGCCAGGCGGCTCGTCGCCCTCCGCCGCTTGCTCGCCGTTCCTCCGTCAAAAAACTGGACTGTCGTTTCCGTGCCACTCTGACCAAGACGCCGCCCCCGTCCCCTTCTGGCTCGGCGACCATGGCGGCAACGGCGACCACCCCCGCGGCGGCGCCGAGGCACAGCTGCGCGAAGCTATCGGTGGCGGTGGAGGACCCCAAGGCGTCCGGCGGCGGCGCGGTGTTCGCCAGGGCCACGTGGCTCCCCACCCGCTTCTCCCTCGCCGTCACGGACGGCGCCGGCGCCTGGGTCGCCGACGCATCCGACGCCGAGGTCCGCCTCCGCGCCGAGCAGTGGGACCAGCCCGTCAGCGAGTATCTCGCCCTCGCCGAGCGCTACCTCGCCTTCCACCAGCCCGACTCCACCTACTCCTTCCACGACGCCGGCAAGGGCAACCGCAGGGTCAGTTCGGTCCCCTTCGTTCATCCCCCTCCCTGTCCGCTGAACTGGGTCATGGACGGGTACATATAGGAGTTATTGAGTCGAGTGAGTTAGTAGGTTTACTGATTTTTAGAAGAGGTTGAAACTAGGCTGTTCGATTTCATTTGAGGTCCCAGTTTCACGTTTCACCCTCATTTAGGTCGATTTGCCCATAGGTTTCAGGGTAGTACTGGTGATGCTATCTCAATAAACCTCCCCTGGTCCATATCTGGCACGAATTTTTGCCTTCCCCTGTGACTTTGTTAAGAGGAGACTTGGTTCAAGTTGCTCCCGCCGTTGTATTTCGTTTCGCAAACGGACCTCCTCTTCTTGTGCTGCCGGAGCTCTGAACTAACCATACATGGCACGGCTCCTCATGTCAGACTGATTACACCGCACGTTTTAGGCGCCTGATCAAATCAAAGGCATTTCCTTCAGAGTGGCAGAGTCTGAGTTGACCTGCTCTTGTATTCCGTGTCCTACAGACTTGTCTCCCATGGTTTTGAAAACATCGACGGTTTTCTTGAACCAAACTCCTCTTCTGTGCAGATTTTCCTCCCATGGTTAGCCTTGACAGTGGCAAGTTTTCCGGCTGAAAAATAATCAGTCAGCCCTGAAAAAGTTGCTTCTCAGATTCTGCTCTCCTGAAACTGACGCCAATCTAGTATCCATCTCTGGCTTATGCAGTCTGTTACGCACTCTCTGGTTTATGTAGGTATATGCTTGATCTGCTGTTGGTTTAGAGCACGGGCGAAGGTGTCAACGCAACAGCATTGCCACTGTAATTATTTGACGGGAATTTGATAGCTGAATGAATAATCTGCCCCATGAAGCTCAAGGCGCTGGATTAAACCTTTATCCATTATCTAAAAAAATAGTGGCAGCGTAAATTTGATGGATCTGAATAGTTTTGTGCTTAAACAAAGTGAGAGCTTGACGTATCTGTGTGTCACTCATAATTTCTGTGTTTCTCTAGTTTGTGGCTGTCTTGAATTCGAAGAAGGCCAAGCTCAGGCAGCTCAGGGACAAAGTTGCTGAACTGGAATCAGCTGACAAACCCGCAAAGGACGAGGAAGAGGATAACTCAACGGAGTGAACAGAGTTATTCGAGGAAGGAAGCGACAAAGAAGCCAGTGTCAACGATGAACCCTCCGAGACAGGCAGCGGCAATCACACTTCCATAGACAAACAAACAATATCCTCAACGAACTAAAGTGTTTCAGCTCAAGAAAAGGAGAGTATTTAAAGTATGTATGTCATCGTGAACTAAAGTGTAAGAACAAAACCCCATGGGAGTTTCCTGCCATGGTCGAGTTTTTTTTTGTTCTCTCTATAATCTAAACTTTACTTAACAAATAATAGATTGATTGCCTCACCCGATTTTAGGTAACATTACAGTTGTAGGTAAAATTTCTTAGGCTAGCCGCAGGGTTAGGACAGTATCGGTTACTCGCGATTAGTTAGGCTTATTGGTTCTTTGTATTCGATAAGAGTCAACAAGTAGATCAGCACGACTAGAAAACTAGCCATCCTATTAGTCATCGTCTAATCTAATCTAATCATGATTAGACCCGCCTCAGTGGAAGTTTCATAACATTAAATTTGTTGACGTGACATGTTTATTATGAAGAGAGAGAAGGGAGAGTTTCATGAGATACGAGAGAAGTTTCATGTTTATTATAAATCTAGTGCTAGTGCTGATGAGCACAGGGACATTGAGCAGAAGCACTTTAAGGAGAGTTCGAAGAAAGTACGATTAGCAAGCCCTCAGAAATTAAATGCAAACCAGTTGGCTGCAAAGATTCTGCAGCTGCGAATGGAAGGCAAGAATGAAGAAGTTGAACAACTTTTGGTGAGTCTTTCAAGTATTTTTCTTGTGGGAATGCTAACAAATTTATGATCTAATGAATTGTTATATTGCATTGCAGTGCAATAATGGAAATATGCATAGTAACAGATACTTGTTTTGTTTAACAAGTAGAGATGTGTTATTGTACAATATATGGACTAAGGTAGGAAGTAATTAATTCTACTGGCTAACAGAATTGCACAATATATGGACTGAGTATGTATTAACTCACATCCCATGCTTTAGGAAACAGGGTTAGATGCTTTTTCATCTATGGAATCAGGAGGGGTTAAGCTTAAGTTTCATTTTGCTTGAATCTACTGTAGTTAGTGGCAATATGGCTGAACTAGTTGTCATTCTTTGTCAGAGAGAAATGGAAGCTTTACTGGAGAATCAGGATACTGTCCCATAGGAACCTAGTCATGGAAAAGAAAGGAGCTCAATCAGGTAATCATCTTACTTGTGATACTGTGAACTGCAATTTCATTGTTATGGAAAAAGAACCTCCTATTGTATTTCGTTGTCGTTTAGCACTTGTAGTCCTACAATTTGTTTGCTTGCTGAACAGTGTTCTATTTTTCATCTTTAGGCATACAATGAAGCCTAGTGCAGCTGATCTCAGGAGAAGAGAAGAGAATGCCGACCTGCATTTGGCTAATAAGATTATGCACAATAAGCAGTACAATATGGCTAAAACTCTAAAAGTGTAGAGGATGAATATGATTTTGGTGATGCTCCTACTAAAAAAGACAAAAGAAAGAATAAAGAGGCACATGAGGAGAGGAGAAGCACTTATCAACATATGATGACTCAGAAGGAGCGCTATTGGTATTTGCTTTGAGAACCCATCCAGACCAAAGCATCTGGTTGTTGCTATTGGAAACTTCACTTGATGCTGCCACAGTTTGAGCCTGTTGTCCCTGGGCATTGCATTATTCTCCCATTACAGGTGAGAAAATTTTGCTGGTCCTGTTGCATTGCAGGAAATTAAAGCTTTCTTAAGAACCTATCAGCTGCAACTTATCTGTGCTTTTGAATATGCCATTTTCTGGACTATTGTCTTTTATTGCAGCTTTTGGGAACAAAAAATTAGTCTAAATTATTAACGATTTTGTTAATGGTTGCAGCAAGAGTCTGCAACAAGAACAGTTGATCAGAATGTTTGGAGGGAGATTCGCAGCTTCAAGAAGTGCCTACTGAAGATGTTTTCACAGCAGGACAATGATGTAGTGTTTATGGAGACTGTCATAAGTCTGTCCAGACGAAGGAGACATTGCATGATTGAGTGTATCCCTGTCCCTTTTGATGTTTCAAGCAATGCCCCGATGTACTTCAAAAAGGTCAGTTGTCTATTGCTACCTGTATAACTGAGAATAATCTCATGTGCTTTAGGTTGTAATGCGTAATCATGTTTACTCTATGCGATTGATGAAGCTGAAGAAGAATGGACCCAGCATGAGATGAAGAAGGTTATCCCAACAAGTGCAAGCCGCGACTTAATAGAAGCCATCCCGGAGAACTTTGCCTATTTCCATGTGGAGTTTGCTGAACCGTGGGTTTGTTCATGCAATAGATGATGAGAGCAAGTTCAGCGCTGGATTTGGATTGAATAATTATGTCATCAGAGGGATGCTCCAGTTGCCAGAGGACATGCACCGTCGCCGAAGGCATGAATCCATGGATAACCAGAAGCAAGCTGTTGCTAGCTTCATGAAGGACTGGGATTCTGGGAACCCTTTTATTGGACAAAGCAACTTGATTAGATGTGAATACAGTTTTGAGAGAACAGCCAAAGAAAAGTTTGCACGATCTGTATAACAGTTTTGTAGAGAACTTGTACTGACGCATTATTGTATCTGTTGCTCATTGTTTACTGTAAGCGTACCTACTTGTTTTACAGCCTGCAAACGGAAAATTATGGATTATTCCTGTGAACCCATTCAGAGCTAAGAAGGCGTCCTTACAATATCAATCGAATCAGAAATATTAAGGGTAGGCGTTATGTGGCCAGGAGGCCTAATGGGCTATCTATCAATTAGAAGTCCATTAGCATTTGAGGGGTACTTTTATCTATTGTCCCATATTACTAATGAGTGAAATTGTAAAGAATTTTTCTTTCTATATAATATATATACGTTTTTTTAATTTTAACCGATTTAACCGATTTTTTAAGATAATTTAATTTAAAAAAAAACGTCGCCAACTCTATTTACATTGCGTGACCTCCCTCAACACCATTTACTATTATTATATATCTTCCTCAAAATCAAAAAATGTACTATTATTATACGGGAAAGCTTCTAGATTTCATCGGCTTGGAGTTCACTGTCCGTTTGGTTTATCAGCCACCAACCAACAGTGAGTTTTTCTCTCAGCAAAAGCCAACACCAGCCACCAACCAACTGAACAGGCCCTACGTCATGTGGTATAATTACTTCCCTGATGTGACTATATCGACCACTTGTGTTTCGCCAATTCGATCCAAGGGAAGGTATGAACTCGTAAGTGATACTGTGGACTTATGATTTTTTGCACGACAGAATG
This sequence comes from Echinochloa crus-galli, assembly GCA_900205405.1. Classification (NCBI taxonomy): domain Eukaryota; kingdom Viridiplantae; phylum Streptophyta; class Magnoliopsida; order Poales; family Poaceae; genus Echinochloa; species Echinochloa crus-galli. Next base: position 296,387 of record OAMR01000197.1, on the reverse strand, counting down.
TATGAACTAACTACAAGCATCCACTGCGCATGATTTGCAATTCACTCAGGCTTCCTGTAATTGATTACACATTAACCCTTCAAGTACATCGTGCTTCTCTCATCTTCCCTTGGATTGAACATTCTTTTGGCAGTGCACTTCTTACTTCTTGGCTCTCTGCCTTCTCAAGGTTTCAGCTGCATCTGTTGTCGGTCTAGGAAAAATGATCAAAACTGCTTGGTCTCTGTCAGCTTGCTACCTTTCCCTCTATCATGTGATCCTTGCCATGCGGAGAAGCTTCATCACCATCCTTACACCAGCTGCTGAAGCTGCCCTATGTTGGAAGACAACCATTTCCATTCGAGAAAAAAAAATCTATATCATCTACTTCTACTCCTTTCAACCCTTTTGCAAAGGCACCCGGGGATCGGATTTGCGTAGAAGTATTCCTCCTGCCTTGGACTTTCACCACGTAATCTGTCATAGGGGCCTCCGAGTCTGTTCTCATGGTGCTTCCTCACTGCAATCTGAAACTCTCTCCAGGTCATGGAGCCTTCATCAAGCTTGTCAATGAGCTCCACAAACTTCAGCCTACAGATAGAGAAAGAAGTTAAATTTCTGCGTTGCAAACGATGCTGAGAAAAAGAAAAGGAACCCGTACCTGTCAGGGTTTATCGTTTTCCTGAACCCTTCGAATCTCCTGTGCCCCTGAACTGCCCTGGCCATGTTCCCGTCGTACGTGTACACGAACACGTCGCTATGCAGGGCCACGATGTAGTCCACGGCGGCGAGCCTGTTCTGGTACAGCTCCAGCGGCTCTAGCTCCTCCACCGTCGCGAGGCTGTAGTGCGTGTAGATGTTGGGGTACTCGGCCTTGAGCGCGTCCAAGCTGTGCGCGCCGTAGATCTCGCCGGCCACGATAGATTTGGTGGTGGCCGGGTAGCCCATGGCCTTGAGGAAGACGGCGGCCTCGCGGGCGTCATGGGCACCCGCCCTGCAGCCGCTTCTCCTCGCTGTCGATGACCTTCTCCTTCCAGTGCCGCACCTTGAGCCGCATGTCCGTCAGCTCCGCCGCCTCGTGCAGGTCAGGTTGTGGTTGCACCCTGTGAACGCCAGCATGTCCTTCTCGTATCTGCCAAAGGCGAGATGGTTTCATATTACTGACCTGATTCAAACATGATTTCTTTGACTGAAATTTGTGTAGTTCCAGTTACCTCAAGTGAAGTGCGATGTAATGCTCGGTTCCGTTTCTCAGCCGATCAACCAAGGTTTTGCCGAGCGCTTCGATCTCCTTCCTGTACTGGAGCGCCTTGTAATTCGCGCGGCACCGAAGTTTTTGCAGAGAAGGAGCAAGGCCGTTGTTCACGATCCGTGAATCCGTGTGCGTAAACCTCACCACTTTGAACTTCCTCAGGATCTTCGAAAAGTCTCTGTAGAAGGAAGCCTGAAAAATGGAGCTGACGATCCATCAGCCTATTCAGTATTCACACGCCTGAAATTTCTCTAAGCTGCTACAGTGGAATCAACAAGTTGTTGACTCGTACCCTGGACCATGAGGTGGGTGCTCTAACGTAGGGTTTCATCCTTCTGAATTCTGGGGGAAGGGAATCCACAATCACAATGTCTTCCTTCAACGTATCCTTGAAACGATCGATATCAAAGATGTCTTTGAAATCACTATGTCCAAAATACCAATGGTCAGTCTAGCTACTTGGCAAGGATGAGGTGGAGGTAGCAGCAAGATGCAGAGTTACAGACCTGGGATCAGTCCAGAATGACTGATGATCCAGGGTAGGGATCACCAGCGATGCGTTCATGATCTTCGCCACTGCAACCATATCACTTATCTGTAAGAATAGTTTGTGAAGGAATTAATAAGAGTTAGCTGAAAGGAACTGACGTGACGGGTTTAACAAAAATGTATACATACTCCCATTCGCATCTGGTTTAGCCCACCATTTGCATCAACGATCAGGTAACCGACAGTTGCATTGTTAGTCCCTGAAGTAAGCATGTGCTGGATGAGAAAATGTAGACGTATCTGAAGCTGAAAGAAAACGAAGTCAAAGATGAACAAAAGGAAATTACTGCGGTGATTCTTTGGTCGTTCAATGCATTGCCTGTAGCCCTCACTCTCTGGTTTCATCCATATCTCTGGTACCTGTCCGTGTTTGAAAGGAAACTTCAGTACAGTCAAGTGGATCTAGTTCTGAAGAAAAGTGAAGTCAATGTATAGCATGGCATCTGAATAAATGCTTCGCTTTTATCTTGCTCGTGTACATTTTTTGGCTGAACATGGAAACAAGATTGCTTTCTGGCAGGCTCTTTGCCAGAGTACCAAAACTTCCTTAGGTTACACCGCAGCTTGTTGTCCCTACCAAATTAAATCCCTACTCACTCGGTCTCAAAGAAAAAGTCATCTTAAAAATTCTATGAAAAATTAACAATAAAATAAATGACCTTCATTGTCAAAGGTAAAATGATATAATTTTTTTGGAACAAATTTTGTTTAGATGGAATGAGTATTTTCTAAGATCAATCTTTTCAAGACCACGCCTAGGAACATCATTGGATTTTTTTTTTCTTTACAAGACACGCATTGTATAAAATATGGAAAAAAATGATTTTCCTAGACGAGCATGCTGATTTTTGCAGGACACCTGGACATAAATTTAACATGACAAATAACAAACTGAGCAAACTGAGCATTAGGTTTCATAACTAAATAAAAAAGAAAAAAGAAATGAGGAGATCAAATGTAATTGATAGGCTGTCTCGTATTTGTTCACCTTTTGTTTTGACAATTACTATGGAAAACAACTTGGACGAAACCAACCAAATGTGCTATAAGCATTTCATTTTCAAGCGACAACTGGACCTCAATAGCCAAAAAGCGACTGTAGATATAGCGATGTATCTCGCATGTCAAGACAATGAAATACCAAGAAGAACGGGAAAAAACATTTTCGAAAAAAAATAAAAATATAAACAGAGATAAACAGCTGCCCCTCCTGGACCCTGGAACTCACGTCATGTGCTGTGTTCTTTTGGTTCCAGTGACTCACGCTAGCAACAAGTACTGGTGGGATCGTTGTCCTTATCACCAATCATTTTCTCCCATATGAATACTCCATACCGCAACAAGAAGTGACCCAAAAGCTCCAACTTTTCTTTTCAGGTAATGGAAGAAAACTTCTCCCTTTTTTCTTTTTTTTTTGATCAAAGCCGCCGCGCTTTCTGTGTAGACTTTACTGTGTTTCACCCATTTCATGAGGAGATGTAAACACTACAAGGAGTTGAAACTTTATCGCAAGTCACAAATCTTTTTTCTCCCCTCCCAAAAAAAGTAAAAAGAACATTCACCTAAATTTTTCGTCGCAACGGTGCTGAAGGTTATATTTTGCCCTACACTGCCTGAAACTGATCTGAACGGCGACTACTTATGAAATTATGGTGCTTCCCAAAATGGGTGAAACTGACCAGCGGATCAAATGACTCGATCCGAAAATTTATGTTTTTCGGTGCCCAGAGCCCCAGCCGGATCTTGCAATGATTCAATAAATGGCCACTTTTTCAAATTTCAAGTACGTGGAGTCGACGAGGGGTTATTGCCAGGAAAGTAATGGGTGCGCGGGCAGTTAGTTACTAACAAACATGGCATGGTGATCGCTGTAATAAAACGAACTGATCAACGGCGGTGGAGGCGCGCGTACGTACCGGCGGCTCGGGCGGGCGGCGCGCGATGGCCGTCAGGTTCTCCTCCGTCCACCCCATCACGTCGGCGTCGGTCACCTCCACCCTTTGCACGAGCCCCGCGCCGCCGTCGTCAGCGCCATCGCCCGTGGCCGCGCGGCCGCGGCCGCCGCCCCGGTGCGAGCCCAGGAAGCCGGTGACCGCGACGAGGCCGAGGAGGCAGAGCACGACGGCCCTCATCCAGGCCGCCCGGCCCGGGGCGCGCTTCCTCCGCGGCGCCCTCCCGCCGCGGGGCGTGGTGGCGGCGTGCCCGTGCCCGTGGAGGCCCCCACACTCGGCGTCGCCGTGCGCGGCGCAGGAGGCGTGGTGGTGGTCGGCGGCGCCGGCGCAGGAGGAGCAGCAGCAGTCGTCGTGCGTGGCGGCGGCGGCGGCGTCGCGCTCGATGTCGTTGAGCTGGCGCCTGCGGTGCGGGCCGGGGCTGGTGGCCGAGGAGGAGCAGGTGGTTGCCGTGGTGGACGCCGTCGCGGCCGCGGCCATGGAACCGTGGGGGGAGGCGTGGAAAGGGAGCGCGCGCGCGGGCGGTCTCGCTTAACCGCGCGCCCCCCTCGCTCGGCGCGGGCGCCTAAGAATAGGACACGCCCCGCTTCGCTTCCCTCCCTCCCTGGTGCCCCCGCCCCTCCGCGGGAGATGATCGAGATGACTAGAGGAAGGCAGGTCGGTCAGTGAGTGAAGGGGAGAGAAGCCCGGGAAATAGCAACTGAAAGCCGGTGGTGGTTTGCTCTTGTTCTCCTGCCTGCTGCCTTGGCAACCGCCGCGCGCAAGCGAGGAGGTGCGTGTCCGCGCCTGCTTCTTACGACGACGCCCGGCCCGCGGCGGGCGCTGTGTGAATGTGCGATCGCGCCGGATCGGATCGCGACCGTGCCGTGCGCGCGTGCGGGTGCGGCTCGGGTCTTCCTTCCAGGGGATCGGAAGCGTGGGCAGCAGGCGCCGGGGCTCGCGCTCGCGCTCGCGCTCGCGTCGTCAGGGTCAGGGAACGTAGCGACCGCGCGAGGTGGGGATCGGATCCGTCGGTTGTTTTTATGGCCGCGCGGCGTACGTGGGTTGGTACTATCGTTTTCGGCTACGAATTCACGGAAACTCCAGCGCGGCGCTTCACCGTAACGGAGTCGACGTCGGTGTCGGCGTGGGTTTTGTGACCGTGGACACGTAGCACGGCACGGCACGTACGTTCGGCTTCCATCATGTTACGTATAGGACACCGATATATACAAGAAAGAGAAAAAAAGGAAGGATCACGATCGCTGCCTTTCTGCCGTCACGATCGATCAGTTAGGGCAGTTATTACCAAGACTGGGTGCAAGCTGCTTGCGCTTCGCTTGAGATTAGGGGTGGGCACATTGAACCCGTAACCCGAAAACCGACCCGAACCGAACCCGGATAACCCGAAATGTCGGTCTAATCGGTTATCGGGTCTCGGTGTCGGTCCAGGATGCAAAATAGTTCGGGGTACGGTTTCGGGTTCGGGTGTCAGCCTCCAGAATCCGAATAGACCGTAAAAACCGAATTACACGACACCACTCAATCGATGCAGCAGAAAAAGGCCGACGGCCCAGTAACTCGCTCGGCCCAAGCGCTCCTACTCCCACTACTTGTACCTCCCGTCTGCCGTCGCTCCCGAACCCTAGAGCGTATCCTCCCCATTCCCCAACGTATTCTCCAATCTCCACTCCACCTTCGCCGGCGCCGCAACAGTTCCCACGCCTGGCGGAGTGGCACCGGCGAGCACTCCTTTCTTCGTGAAGAGACCTCCTGGCGACGGCTAGAAGCAACGTGAGACCTCCACTCCTCCCTCCGGCCTCCACCATTGCTCGTCGCCTCGTCAGTTCTTTCTGTGTTTCCCGTTCTTTGCTCTCATCTAGAACTATTTAGATGTATGCACATCTTGTTTTGCTCTCGTTTGAATTATTTAGATGCATGGATCTTCTTTTATTTTTTCTGATCTAGGTTCATTAATTCAAGATAAAGTAGCATGTGATACCCCATTTAGCACCGGGTCGTATTTACGAACCGGTGCGAAAGGGCCTTTAGCACCGGGTCGTAACATCAACCGGTGCTAAAGTGTTTCCGGGGCACCCTAATTTTGCACCCGGTGCTAATGCAACATTAGCACCGGGTCTTGAGTGCACCGAGGCATAAGAGGGGGACGGATGTGAGTTTTTCTGGTAGTGAGGAGTGCTTAAAGAGAGACTTGTTGCATTGCTCCAAGAGATTTGGTTGATATATAGATCGATCTTTGAATTCTTGATTGATGAAGCGTGCCTCGCAAAAAAAAAGGTGCTTTGCTGTTGAGAAACACATCGCCTACCATTGAAACAATAATAGTTCTAATTCATAGAATAAATATAGAGCTCTTTTGATATTTTGTCATACTTTAGCTTATGAATAAGATGCCAGATGAGCTATATATAGCAGAGATGGAACTAGTAGGACCAAGGGGGCCATGGCCCCCTCATGCTCCATGTACACTTATATAGACAGGTATTTGCTATGTTACATTAAATAGTTGGGAGGTTAATATTTGTTCATGCATTGTAAAAATGTTACAAGTTATTAGTACCATCTTCATCTGATTCCTAGCGTCCCTTCCTATGTTGTGATGAATTGATGATGAAGACGTACAAGCTTTGGAAGGAGAAACGAAATATAGCCGTGAAATATGGTCAAATCAATGGTTTCTAGTAGTGCTACATGGAGCATACATGGTTCTCTTAATTTTTTTTCCGACTAATGATTTCTAAAACAGAGCATAAAAGACTAGATCTATTGATACTTTAAATTTAACGATTTCACACTACTGGATTTTCAACTTTTGCCGAGCGTAAGTGGCTGAGAGGGATGTACATTTAGTATCATATTTGGGCCGAATAGCCGAGAGTGATTAAGTCTCACGGGTGCTTTCACCGAGACAAAATATCTATCGCTGACGAACAATCAGCGACTAGAAATGAATGACGAGACCAAAACCAGTAGATATAATGGCTAGTAACCGTCGGCCACCTAATTAAAACTCTAGGCAATTGGAGCAAGCAGTCTTGTGGTGTCAAAAATACAAAGCCTACAAGAGTATATCTACTAGTGATTTTATAGATAATGAGTTCATTTGACAAAATTTATATTTACTTGCTATAGAATCTTGGCACAACCTGTGAAAGTTCACGAAATCAAAATGTGTCGCCTGTGTTTAATTTGTCAGAAACGTTTAGAGGGTACTGTGTTCCCTAGGTAATTATCAAGTGAAGAATGTTCAGTGTTCACCAGGTAGAGAGCCAAAGAAAAAAGGTCAGTAAACCTCCTAGCACTGGCATACACTTGGGGAACTGTGTGTGTATATATACTATCTCCATACGCACCAAAGGCAGCTGTATTTTTCTAACTCTGTAATCTGATTAAGGTGATTAAAATAATTGTATCCCCACATCCTGCTAATCATCATGGGTTTAACTATGAGACTGGAACCCATGCACACATCTACACATGGCCCAAAAGGAGACCGAATCAACTAGCAGCGCACCTGAGAGGGCTGAATCTCCCGTGACCACGATGCTCTCCGTTCCATCGATCCGGTTGACACTTGAGACAACATAAAATATAGCAGGCGTTGTAGCGTGTGTCACATAGTATGGTGGTGAAGTGGTTGTGCGTGTGTGTGTGCTCGCGAACAGAGGCGCCGGACGGAGGCCGTCGTCTCTGTTCGCTGGTGAAGTGGTTGGCTAGCTCAGCTCGCTGCTAGCTCATGTGATAGCATCCATCACCGGCTTGACCATTCCCCTTGACACATCTGTGTGCACGGTATGAACAGACCCAAGAGAAACAACAACGAACTCGCCCATCACTCCCCATAAAATACGCAGCTCCGTTTGATCTTGCACGAAGCTCCCCTCTCGATCGATCTCCAGCTCTCGATTGGGACAAAGAGAAAGGACGCACTGATGGAGACAGATTAATAAACAATTTTTAAAAGCTTAATTGCTTCTGCTGGCACTACACTAATCTCCGAGCCGAGAAACTCTCCTCTCCTAATACGGATCGATGATATCATATCGATGCAGCTAGCCATCATGCATTGCTCATCAGGTGAAAGTGAAAGAAAATTAACCGCAGAGTAACAGTACTTGCAAATTAAGCACTACGGGAATATTACACTACTACAGGCAGCAGGCAGGGGTAATTTAACCATCCATGGCGGATTGATTAATTACACCAAGGAACAGCATCACGAGAAGAAGGTAATTAGCAGATCGAGGCGGGGAGAGGAATGGCGATGGCGATTCTACCATGCTGCATGTCGATCGATGGCGCGCGCTTGCTTGGTTCTTTGTTTGCTCATCTCCCTGCCCCTTCTCCATGTCCGGTGATCGATCAGTACGGGGAGACGCGGCCGGCGCCGCCGCCTCCGTGGCCGGCCCAGCCGTAGGCGTCGCCGGGGAGCTGGAGGCCGTTCATGAGGCCGTGGGGGAGCTCTTGAGATCCGATCGGCCCCGACCTGGCGGGAACAGAAAAGAGGTTAGGCGCACCACGTGGCTTCCGAAAACGCACCGGACCGGAGACCGGGTCCAGAGAGCTCCAGGCCAGGGTCGGCATCGTTATGCACATTTTGTTCTACAACCGTTAGGATCGATGGTGTGTTGATGATATGGAGAGGCAGTTATGCTTGTGTCTTCGTCAAATCGAGCTGCGAGGGCTGCAGCAAATCTACTCATCAACATGGCCTGTCTGAAATGCATGCTATAGCAAGGAATTAATTGGACCCTGAGGCCGATGCTTGTATAAAATGTAAAGGATATAAGACTATTGTATACACGACTATTATGAGGTCGTTGGCATTTGATGCCACACATACATGCACCGAAAAGTTTATCTTATTACAGTACGGAGGTCGGAGGAAGAAGGTAGCACACTTGCATATAATTAGCACACGAGCTTCTATTAATCTGCATATATATCCTCATGGAGCCACATTACTCGATTCATGTATGAACCCGGCTAGTGTACACATATGACAGAGAAGCCTTTTGGTCACCCTAGCTTTGGAGCAGAAGAAAAGGACAAGTGGCTAATGGAAGCTACGTTACATTACATCGTGCCAATGGACCACTGTGGAGCTTAGCTACGTATAGTTATTAACACGAGTGCGTGTTCCCCATTGCTACCTCATCAGTGGAAGTGGTCCTGGCTACTCCCGGCGTCCGGCGAGTAATGTCCAGACATGAAGCAAAGGCACTCTTTGCAAGCCCCGATTTGTGACTGGAGTGTCCGGCCACTGATGACAGACGCCGGTGGCGGTGGTTAGGGGGCGAAGCCGGCCACGGATGCAATCATGCAATGCACCCACTGGTTTCTCCCTTGTCACGGGCACGAGGCCTCCATTGTATGCGTTCCAGTACTTACTTCCACGGCCGCCACGCGCTCGGCCGTGGAAGTCGTACGCCGCTGACCGATCGACGCGACTGGCAGTATGCGGCAGGTTCACTCTCGGTCGCGTCCGTCTCTGATACACCCAGCTTGCCCTCCTCGCCGCCGCCGTGGTTTGTTCTATCTCGGCTCGATCTGTCGTCGTGCACGGACAAAACCGCCGTCTCCCTCGCCCTCGGCTTCGCATATCACCGAACTGGGTCCCGTGTGCCGGGTGACAAGAGTGTCGTATCAGCTATTCAGATGAATCTATCGGTTTATTTCTCTTCAAGGACCAATCCGATTAGAGTTTTTTTTTTGATCAGTTGATTATCTGCTAGTTGGATTGAATCAGTGTGCGATGCACGTGTACAGGTGGCATGGAGTCCTGTCAGGTGGCGCAGGCCCGTTCGGGGTGGTCGAGGCTGGTCAGTGAACAATTGAGCGGAAGTTCGGCTCGGGCATCGTAGTACTACGTCTCATCCTCTGATGAGGTGCTGAACTTGTGCAGCTGGACTAATAAGCTCGAGGCTTCAGGCTGTGCTTTAGAAGTTAGAACATGCATGCCTATGCATGCAACCGCAAAGAAAAAAAAAAGAAGAAGCACCCGTATATATATGAGATCATATTTCAGTTCTCGAGAGAATATGATCACGGCAGAACTCCTACCACCGAGACACACACCCGGCCTCATGCGTTTAGCTAGCGTTGGGATGATCACAAGTCATAAGAGCAACTCCAGTAGAGCCCTTTAAATTGAGACCTCCAAAACTCATTTGCAGACCTATCTCTAAAAAATAGAGGCCCAAAGTAAACACTCAACTTCAGTGGACATATGAACTCGGGCCTCTATTTCTTCGTGGGCCCTCCTGTAAGCCAAATAGATGGGAAATATCTAGCGGGATCCATGGTTGGAGGGGGAATTAGAGGGCCTCTAGAAATGAAGGCTTTGTGGGGAGATTTAGAGGCCTATGCAAAATGCAGGTCTATTTGAATGCCCTGCTGGAGTTGTATTTTTGCTTCAAGCCTCTAAATTTTAGAGTAGAGGTCCATATAGAGGCCCCTGCTGGAGTTGCTCTAAGCTATCATTGACAGCCCAAAAGATGCGGCCATATATAGGAGCTTTACCAAAGCCTGATGACGAGATACCTCAAATGGAGAAACTAGTGGTGGATGGTGGGTTCTGGGTCTGGTCAAGACACAAGTTCTGTATGGTGTCGCCCTCTGTCGGGCCACACGTCGGTTTCCGGCCACACGGGTAGCGTGCGCCGCTGCATCAACGGGGTCCTGTCTTTTTCAGCCGGTCCATTTGATAGATGATACATACTCACCATCTTCCGTGAAAAAAAAAATAAACGAAAATACATGCTCGTCAGAAAAGATCCACTTGCCTAGTGTGCAACGCGCGCACCACCAGTAAACACAGGAGTACGTTAGCGCGGTGCCCTACTCGTGTCATACTGTCATGCAAAAACTGAACCTCTACTATTACCAAGTGGGATTCAAATAAACTTCATCCTTTGCTTTCAGGCTTGAATACATAGTACTTTTTTGACAAGGTATATATAGTCTATATTCCTGACTCAACTATATATCAGTGGGAGCAAAAAGAAAATTAAAGGAAGAAAGAGAGAGAGAGAGAGAGAAAATGGACACGCGTAACATACATTGGAGCTTTTGTAGCCACGTAGCAAAAACGAAGAGTAGAAAAGTTTGTGGATATGTTTGCGTCAACGGTGTTTAATCACGTAAAGTAAGTGCGACAAGGAACGATTTGCATCTTTTCCTATCCCTCCGAATGAATGATCGATCACACACAACACAAGAGCATTACGCCGGAGCTCTTTTACGGTACCCAATACCACTCTTAGGTTGTATATGGTATAGACATGGGTAATTTGGTAATTACGACTACCCATCGCCGGTCGCCGTACAGAGACAAGAGATAGACGTCGGGAAAATGAGGAACAGAGGGAAATGAATAAGATTGAGAGTGAAATGAAACGACAAGTCACGGTAAATTTGAATGATTGAATGGAAAAATTACTTAATTACATTAATTACAATGATACCATTTATATTTCTTCCAATAATACCCTTATACTACCTATATCACTCTTCATATACTACACATACCACTGGTCCACGTTATAATGATATATAATTTTTCTCAACTAATCAGAAGTTTATATACTACTCCTTTTTAACTAGTGATATTGGACGGCGACCGATGAGGTCTCATCTCATCTCATACATTCTCTGATTCCCAGATGTTGACATCTGCTCACATCACTCTGAGCCCCAGACGAGAGTCGACTCGTTGGCAACCAAATCACCTAGCACCGGAGTATATATCACCACGGCGACTGGCGCATAAATAATTCAGCGAGCTTAATTGCCAGCGAGAGAGACGCCACAAGCAGCGACAGCGAGCTCCTCGTCGCTGACGGCGCTTCTCCTCATTCCTGGCCCCCATCGGAGATCATGCGCGCGCGCTCACGTCGCGGAATGGGTCAGGGGCTCAGGGCCCGGCCAATGCAATCCTGCGATTTCGCACCCCGGGGCACACCCACAAGCCATGATCGGCAGGAGTGATGGAGTGATCTCGTTCTCAGCACGATACATGCATCCCACTATGCACCAACTGGGGACGCCACGCCAATGGCCTTTCCACACCCAGCTGAAGATGCCGAGGCAGGACTGTATGAACTGAAAGGTCGTGTACATGCTTTCCATAGTTAAAAGCATCTTTTGGGCAGGCTACTGATCGACGAAAAAACAAGGACCGTAGGAACTCGGAACACACACACAGCACTCCGCTTCAGCGTCCACTTCGTTCTCGATTTGTAATTCTCTCGCCGGAAGTGTTGTTATCAGAGAGCAGTGGCATTTATTCTGGAATGATGATGGGCCACAGGTTGAACAGCCCGTTCAATACCTGATGCGAGTCCATGGGAAATTATGGAATGGAGAGGTTTCATGTCTTGTTAGACATGACATACATCTGTGTTGGTTTCTACCTTGCACCTACCGGCATCCTCACATGTCTGATCGAACTGATAGTCTGATACCATGAGCCAATGTCTTGTAGATTTGACATGTATCTGTGTTGGTTTCTACCCAGTACCTACTGGCATCTTGAAATGTCTTTGACCAACTGATGCTACTATGTACAGGTCTCAGCTTCGAGAATCTCTGAGCCTATCATATTGTTCCCCTCAGGTGAGGCGTCATCTTCAGCCAAAGTAGTGCTTCAAGAATGTCATCTCTCCTCAGGTTATTTCTTTTTTGCTTTTGTTTTTTTTTTTGAAAAATTCGTAGGATCACTGCACTATTATTTATCATTTAAAGAGAGAAGAGTTTACAGAATTGGTCTTAAATAGCTCATTGCTTACGTTACTCAGGTTATTTCATATTTGCCATATAACAACCATGCAGGGTGTTCCTGCGCCCGATTGGCTCCCATTATAAACTTATTTCTTTTTCTTTTTTAATTAATACAAAAAATACATAGTTATCTTGGTTATTCACAAACAAAAATTGTTCAGGGAAAGTTGGGCTACGAGCACACATGCCTTGGCGCGTGGCGGAGGGCGGGGGCGAAGGAAGCATCCCACCTATAGTGGGTTCTGTGGATGAGCGGTTGCTCTGCCAAAGTCCATGCTGCCAGATGGGCTCTGTTGGCGCTGGTGTACTGTCGGTTAGGAAAATAGAATGAAACGAAACGGTATGCCACGTACCAAAGAGCTCTTATGCGAATATTATGCTAGTGACCTTTTCTAACAACAATTAACTATTCGTTTTATTTAAAAAATTTCTAAATATATAGTCCCTGCGTTTCAAATTATAATTCGTTTGATTCTTTTGACTTTAAATTTCGTCTTATTCAAAATTTTATGTAAATTATCATATTTTTATAGTGGCTTGATTTATTAATAAAAATTCTTTAAAAATGACTCAAATTCAACTATATTTATACAGTTCTTTTTGTTAAGACGAGCGGTCAAACTTGTGGTTAAAAGAAGTCAAACGAACTATAATTTAGAACGGAAGTAGTAAAAAATAGCGAAGATATTTGATAATAAAGTAAGTCACAAACAAAATTAATAATACTTGTAATTTTTTTAAATAAGATAATTTTTTGAGATAGTTTTTAAATAAGATAAATGTAAACAAGCTCGTTGAAAGGAAAACAATTGAGCCCTTTCCTGCAACATCGTCCATTCGTCCGTTCTATACGGATCGTACGACCGCTACATTGATGGGCTGGGCTTTAAGCTTTTCGTGGTTTGCTGGGGTCAGCCTTTTCGATAGAACAGCCCATGTTGCCTGGTCCAGAGACAGAGAGAATCGAGAAGCCCATCGGGTGAAGCCTTCTAGAAATCGCCATGGAATGGAACGATGCACAGATTTATTTTATTACCATTATTAAACGGGGCGGCTCCGGCGGCAGGCGAGGGTGGCCACGACAGCATAAAAATATTCACCGTTGGATTAAATACTCACGGAGCTCGGCATTGGTTAGGCTCCAGCTCGTTTTCCTATTTCAGCCTTCCACGTGTTAGATAGTAAATTTTCTGAGCCAAAGTATCTTGCTAGATTGCTCGAAAGACTTCCTGTTATTTTTTCCCTGCTTGTCTACCTCAGGCGCGGCCTTGCCGCCGCTCCGCCGTGGTGCGCTATGCTGGCTGATTCATAGCTTCCTGTTATTTTTTCCCTGCTCGTCTACC
>OAMR01000197.1:256893-280709 GCA_900205405.1 Echinochloa crus-galli | reverse complement strand
CCTTTCCCCAGCCAGCGAGCATGATGTGAAAACTGAATGGCTCCTGGATTTCCATCCAGGCGCAGTGGCTTCAGAGAAGCATCTTTTGGGCAGGCTACTGATCGACGAAAAAACAAGGACCGTAGGAACTCGGAACACACACACAGCACTCCGCTTCAGCGTCCACTTCGTTCTCGATTTGTAATTCTCTCGCCGGAAGTGTTGTTATCAGAGAGCAGTGGCATTTATTCTGGAATGATGATGGGCCACAGGTTGAACAGCCCGTTCAATACCTGATGCGAGTCCATGGGAAATTATGGAATGGAGAGGTTTCATGTCTTGTTAGACATGACATACATCTGTGTTGGTTTCTACCTTGCACCTACCGGCATCCTCACATGTCTGATCGAACTGATAGTCTGATACCATGAGCCAATGTCTTGTAGATTTGACATGTATCTGTGTTGGTTTCTACCCAGTACCTACTGGCATCTTGAAATGTCTTTGACCAACTGATGCTACTATGTACAGGTCTCAGCTTCGAGAATCTCTGAGCCTATCATATTGTTCCCCTCAGGTGAGGCGTCATCTTCAGCCAAAGTAGTGCTTCAAGAATGTCATCTCTCCTCAGGTTATTTCTTTTTTGCTTTTGTTTTTTTTTTTGAAAAATTCGTAGGATCACTGCACTATTATTTATCATTTAAAGAGAGAAGAGTTTACAGAATTGGTCTTAAATAGCTCATTGCTTACGTTACTCAGGTTATTTCATATTTGCCATATAACAACCATGCAGGGTGTTCCTGCGCCCGATTGGCTCCCATTATAAACTTATTTCTTTTTCTTTTTTAATTAATACAAAAAATACATAGTTATCTTGGTTATTCACAAACAAAAATTGTTCAGGGAAAGTTGGGCTACGAGCACACATGCCTTGGCGCGTGGCGGAGGGCGGGGGCGAAGGAAGCATCCCACCTATAGTGGGTTCTGTGGATGAGCGGTTGCTCTGCCAAAGTCCATGCTGCCAGATGGGCTCTGTTGGCGCTGGTGTACTGTCGGTTAGGAAAATAGAATGAAACGAAACGGTATGCCACGTACCAAAGAGCTCTTATGCGAATATTATGCTAGTGACCTTTTCTAACAACAATTAACTATTCGTTTTATTTAAAAAATTTCTAAATATATAGTCCCTGCGTTTCAAATTATAATTCGTTTGATTCTTTTGACTTTAAATTTCGTCTTATTCAAAATTTTATGTAAATTATCATATTTTTATAGTGGCTTGATTTATTAATAAAAATTCTTTAAAAATGACTCAAATTCAACTATATTTATACAGTTCTTTTTGTTAAGACGAGCGGTCAAACTTGTGGTTAAAAGAAGTCAAACGAACTATAATTTAGAACGGAAGTAGTAAAAAATAGCGAAGATATTTGATAATAAAGTAAGTCACAAACAAAATTAATAATACTTGTAATTTTTTTAAATAAGATAATTTTTTGAGATAGTTTTTAAATAAGATAAATGTAAACAAGCTCGTTGAAAGGAAAACAATTGAGCCCTTTCCTGCAACATCGTCCATTCGTCCGTTCTATACGGATCGTACGACCGCTACATTGATGGGCTGGGCTTTAAGCTTTTCGTGGTTTGCTGGGGTCAGCCTTTTCGATAGAACAGCCCATGTTGCCTGGTCCAGAGACAGAGAGAATCGAGAAGCCCATCGGGTGAAGCCTTCTAGAAATCGCCATGGAATGGAACGATCCACAAATGGCTACATGCGGCGACGTGAATCGTGATCTCTCCTAGCTGAACTGCTGGCTCGTCATTCGGGGATCGCTGATCGAACGGACCACAGATAGTGCAGGGACACAGTATTTGAATCGTAACCACGCTAATGCCCACCCGTAATCATGTTCATGGCATGGGAACGAAAGGATAGCATGCTGCCACTTGCCACTGGCTTCTTGGCTGGCATTTCGTTCCTACAGGACTAGCAAGATGGTGGATGGCCAAAAGGGACCCGGCAAATTTGCAAGTTCCAGGCTTCCAGCTACCGTCTGAAGATGGAATATTCCTCACAAGCCAATACCGAAAGTGCTTGAGCTCTTACTGACAAGTTCTTACATGCCACCTCTCCTAGAGAACAGCCCCAAACTCGAAGCACAAGATTTTGTAGTCGTAGCATCTATATACATGTTTTAGTTAGTGCCTGACGACTTGGAACTCTCCATAATTTACTTACAAAGCTTGCTACCAAACACCAAGCGTGCTCTCCAAATTGAAAAAAAGAAGGGCGACGGCAAAACTCTACTGTGGCGGTGTTTACTTCCCTTTAAATCTAAAACTTCTCTCAAACTTTCTCTCTCTAAACTTCACTATTCACTATCATATTAAATCTCTCTCCTCATACATAGAGCATTAAATGTAGGTAAATAAAAAACTAAGTATATAGTTTTGATATACACGATGAGACGAATCTTTTGAGCCTAGTTAGATCATGGTAGGAGAATAATTACCACAAACAAACGAAAAATATTAAAATACCCTACAATATTCGACGTGACATTTCCACCCAACACCGCCCGTGTGTCTCTGCCACCTCGCAGAACCATCCATCCATCCATCGCGCGCCGTCGCCATCAGCGGTCACGAGTTTTGTGCCGGGGGACAGATGCGGCGGATCCCCATCAGGATAACCTAATCCATCCACCCTCTTTCGCAATCAGACGCCACCATCACCGCGCATCGGCGTCGCCATCTACCCCGCCCGCCCGGCCGCGGCCGGGACCCCACGCTGTCATCCTCACCGCGAAACCGCCCTTCCCCGCCCCGGCCTCGAAAGGAAACCGCGCGTGTCGCCCGCCCATAGAGAGCAGAGACGGACGACGGCTTCCTTGGTCCGCCACCGAATCACCAACCCGTTCCGTCCCTTTGGACCGAGCCAGAGCCAGAGCCGAGAGCGGAGGAGGGAACCGAAGAAGCAGAGCAGCTATGGCGACGACGACGACGCGGCCGGCGCGCAGCGACCCGCACCTGCCGCCGGAGGAGGCGGCGCGCGTGGAGGCCGAGGTGCGGGGCTACTTCGACAGCGTGGCGCCCAAGCGCCCGGCCAAGCCGCCGCGCAGCGACCCGTCGGAGGGCGACGGCGCGGGGGCCGGCGCCGGGGACGGGGACCACGACCTGCCGGAGCTCCGCAAGCTGCGCGACCTCGAGGCGAAGCCCCATGTATAAGCGCGGCCTTTTGTTTTGTTTTTCACCTTCCTCTGGTACTCGGAATTCTTTCTTCGTGTTTGGCCGTTGAAATCGAATCGGTCGATGTGAGCGTGGTGCCTTGTCGCGTGCAGAAGCTGGTGTTGGACGGAGCAGGGGATGTGGACGGCGGGGAGGAGTACGTGGAGACGCGGTACTACGATGGCCTCATAGGCATCGACAAGCAGCATCACACGGTAAGCTTGATGTACCTGTGTACGAGACTCTCTGCGTGCACTCTCTAGTCGAAAATGTTCAACCGAATTTGTAATTTTTTGCTGCGCGTGCCATACTGCTGTAAGCAGCCAGTAGAACGGCAGGTCGCGTCCTCTTTCAAGAGGACACTAGCAGTTTTACTAGAAAGTGCTATGTTCGGTCAATTGAATCTGGGGATCAGGACTATCTTTAATATGTTTAGTATGTGGTAACTGTTAATCATAAAATTTGAATGGGTTCTGAAGATTGCTTTACACTTTGATTTCTTTCTCTGACGTGCACACGGCCACTGCTAGTAGTATTTCATTATCATTGACAGAAGAGTTTTAGAACAGGAATGCAAAGAACATTCGTCATGATGGTAATTGCAGCGTGTGAAACCTGGCAAGAGCTGTATGGTGTTGGCCCGGGCCCAAGGATCAATGGAATGTCCACATTGGTAGTTTCTGATATGCGGGAAACATGGTTTTACTAATGGTAACACTACGTAGCTTGAAACCTTATCCAACTATAGCAACAAGGGCAACATTCACCATCTCTTTAGCATAGTAAGGTTCACTTTGTGCATTAGTGTGCTACTGTTATGAAAAACACGTACATCAACAATTGGTCATGAAACAATTTCTAGCTAAACTTTTACTCTGCTGAAGGCTCTTAGGCAAATTAGTGTAATCATTCTCACATGCTGGCATAGGACAACTGAATTATCAGAGGGAGCATTGGGTACTTTCTATGAACTAGTTTTCAATGTCAGACCGCTCATCAAAAGCAAAATGCATGGATCCCAAGAACCTATGTTTTGTTTTTTGTTCTGGAGACTGTATACCATCCAAAAGATGGATGATTTGATTGTTCATTCTAATGTTTATACAGTTCTTTTTGTTAAGACGAGCGGTCAAACTTGTGGTTAAAAGAAGTCAAACGAACTATAATTTAGAACGGAAGTAGTAAAAAATAGCGAAGATATTTGATAATAAAGTAAGTCACAAACAAAATTAATAATACTTGTAATTTTTTTAAATAAGATAATTTTTTGAGATAGTTTTTAAATAAGATAAATGTAAACAAGCTCGTTGAAAGGAAAACAATTGAGCCCTTTCCTGCAACATCGTCCATTCGTCCGTTCTATACGGATCGTACGACCGCTACATTGATGGGCTGGGCTTTAAGCTTTTCGTGGTTTGCTGGGGTCAGCCTTTTCGATAGAACAGCCCATGTTGCCTGGTCCAGAGACAGAGAGAATCGAGAAGCCCATCGGGTGAAGCCTTCTAGAAATCGCCATGGAATGGAACGATGCACAAATGGCTACATGCGGCGACGTGAATCGTGATCTCACCTAGCTGAACTGCTGGCTCGTCATTCGGGAATCGCTGATCGAACAGACCACAGATAGTGCAGGGACACAGTATTTGAATCGTAACCATGCGAAGGCCCACCCGTAATCGTTCATGGCATGGGAACAAAAGGGTAGCATGCTGCCACTTGCCACTGCCCACTGGCTTCTTGGCTGGCATTTCGTTCCTACAGGACTAGCAAGATGGTGGATGGCCAAAAGGGACCCGGCAAATTTGCAAGTTCCAGGCTTCCAGCTACCGTCTGAAGATGGAATATTCCTCACAAGCCAATACCGAAAGTGCTTGAGCTCTTACTGACAAGTTCTTACATGCCACCTCTCCTAGAGAACAGCCCCAAACTCGAAGCACAAGATTTTGTAGTCGTAGCATCTATATACATGTTTTAGTTAGTGCCTGACGACTTGGAACTCTCCATAATTTACTTACAAAGCTTGCTACCAAACACCAAGCGTGCTCTCCAAATTGAAAAAAAGAAGGGCGACGGCAAAACTCTACTGTGGCGGTGTTTACTTCCCTTTAAATCTAAAACTTCTCTCAAACTTTCTCTCTCTAAACTTCACTATTCACTATCATATTAAATCTCTCTCCTCATACATAGAGCATTAAATGTAGGTAAATAAAAAACTAAGTATAACTAGTTTTCAATGTCAGACCGCTCATCAAAAGCAAAATGCATGGATCCCAAAAACCTATGTTTTGTTTTTTGTTCTGGAGACTGTATACCATCCAAAAGATGGATGATTTGATTGTTCATTCTAATGTAGTACTACATCCATTCCAAATTGTAAGTCGTCTTGGCTTTCTAGATACATAATATTTCCTAGACATAGTGTATATTGAGATGCATCGTAAAAGCTATGCAGTTAGAAAAGCCAAAATGAACTACGATTTGGGAGGAAGTTTATATTGAATTGTGGATTCTGTATCGTCGCTACATGGATATGTATAACCCAGTCATATTTGTTTGCAGACCGGTACAGGTTTTATCAAAGTGGAGAGACCCAATGGCAGTGCATTTAGCGTGACGACCAATGGCCACTCATCTGCCAGCTTTGTCCGCTGCACGAGCAACCCTGCCACAAATGATTGGATACCATCTGCTGAGACCGTATGACAACCAACCAAAACATTGCCGAGCAAGCCAGCATGAGGCTATGTTTTATGGGTCCCTAACTGACTTAATTTTGCAGGTCATCCCAGCTTCGAACAAGCCCGGCAGGAGTGACTCCTGACCGGACTTCGTTGCCTTTTGCCGTGAACACGAATCGTTTCGGGGTAATAATAATAAAGATTTCTGTGATCATGTGTGATGTTTGTGGAAGGCGAACAGAGGTCGCGTGGTAATGAACGATCGCAGGTGCACAGGTTTGAGACGAGATGTGTGACTACTTAAACCAAGAATGTGTACGTGTACCTCGGCAGTGCACATGTAACTTGTTGCCCATGCAAATTAATATTGTGGAGAATGTACTACAGAGTCTGAATGAATGTGAATGGTTTGATCACCAGTTGTGCCAGTGTCCTGATTTAGGAATTTTTGTGCAAGATGATGCGTCTGTGTAACAGGATGAGGAGGAAAAGGGATACGAATCACAAGGCATTATCTAATTTGTCCTCCATACAATTTTCATTGAATACATAACATAACACCACTTGGATACAAAGCATAGTCCATACAGTTATTTTCGTTTTATTAATTTATTTTATTACAGTCCAAGCATGATCTCCCATTCTCTGTCTCCCTGCTCTCAAATCAAACACAGCAATATTTGACTACAATATTTGTGTAATCTTGCAGATTTTTTTCGTCTCTTTCTTTGTCTCGTGAAGACCTGTACTCTGTTCTTGCTCTTTTTTAATATTTTAATATAATATATAATCAGTAGGGGCTCCCACCCCTCCTGTTTCATAAAAAAAAATATTTGACTACAATTATAATGTAGTGGCTTCCATCCGTGTTTGATTTTAGTATCTTTATCATATTATTAAATAGCGTAACTTGATCTCGTCGAGTGTCATACCATTCAACGTGAGAGACGCCGATGGCCTTACTGAGCCCCGCGAACGCGGGGCTGGTCGAGGCGTAGTAGTCCCGGAGCTCCTCCACCATGCCGTCGCCCACCATGTCGTCCACGCGGCGGTCCAGGTACTTGGCGAGGAGCGCGTCGTCGACGTCGACCCAGAGAAGGCAGAACGGGGCGCGGAGCGCGGGGCGGTAGCGATCCCGGCGCGAAGGGGTCCAGGCGGGAGGCATCGAAGCGGTCGGCGAGGAGGGCGTGGATGAAGGAGTTGGAGGGGAAGGACGAGGGCGGGACCACGCCGGCCTCGGGGCGGAAGGCGCCGAGGAGGTGGTGCGGGACGCCGAGGGGGTCCGCGACGGGCACCTTGGGGTTGTTGGTGATGTCGAGGCCGGCGTAGAGCTGGATCTTATCCGTGTTCACCACTTCCCCGCCGAGCGCCCGCGCCGCGTCGATGGGCAGCTTGATCTCCCTCGTGCCCGTGGCGTCGGTGAACACCAGTATGCCGCCGCCCGCCCCCCGCCCGCCGGCCGAGGACGAGCCCCAGCTGCGGCGGGCGCTGTGGCGCCGCTCCTCCTCCTGGGCGTCCTCCTCCCGCGGCGAGATCCGCAGCGACGGCCTGGCCCCCGCGGCGGCCATGGGCGCGCGCACGAGCGTAGTGATCCTACTCGCCGACTTGTCGCCCCGCCCGCGCCCGTCTGCAGCAGCGGTGTGCTAGTACTACTTGGTTGATGGTGGGTGGTGCTGGGCTGCGGGCTGGCTCGCGGTCGCAGGGGGCCGCGCCGCTGCTGGGCCGTGGAGTGTATATATACAGGAAATCGACACGACACGGTCCCTTTTAGGCCGTGATGGCGGTCGCGGCCATGCGGATGGTTTCGCACGGAGCGCCGGCAGTGCACCGGCGGCCTCTGGTCCGCGTCGGCCGAAAAAGTGTGGGAAAATATGAAAGAGAGGAGAAGGAAAAGGTTCACCCAATGGCCACTGCGGAGTGGGCCCCACATGGCTGGCTACACGCTGCAGTTTACACATGTTATCTGACTGGATTGGCTTCTTCTTTTTTTTTCTTTGCTTCTTTTTTTTTCCGGGCACGCAGGGGTAATTTCGTCGATCACCTGCCACGCACGTCCTTTGTTCGCAATGTAAATTTTGGTAGTAAAGTAGTTAACAAGTAACATCTATCTTATTCCATTCTTGGGGAGATACAAATAAATTTCGGTACACTTGGGATTCTGCACAAAAGAATCTTAGCAATGTTTTGCCTCAGTCAAAAATCAGGTCGCCGGTCGCGTAGACGTTGTAGAAGACGGTGGCGCTGAAGTAGAGCGCGGCCGTGAGGGTGAGGAAGGCCTGGAAGGACCCCAGCCACTGGACGAAGTAGCCTGCCCCCATGGTGCTCACTATGGCAGCCACTGTCCCGATGCCGTTCGTGAGCCCTGTTCACACGGCAGAAGATTATTTTTCAGATACAAAGCCTGATGGGTGCACTGATGAAAACTGGAAACTTATATCTTGTCTTCTAGATCTCGAGTTAGGAACATACCATGCAAGGATCCAGCGTACTTGGGAGCGATGTCCTGCTCGAACAAGCAAGGAAAACACATTCAGTCAGATTGAAGTACAGGTGTGATGGAACTAGCACTCCGGAAAAGAAAAACATTGTTCGTAGAGTTTGTGGTGGTATGATCACTGATCAGGGCACGAAGGAAACACTACCTGTATATTGCAAAAGTATCCGGCTTGGCAAAAAGAACTGATCCGCAGCGACGGCCTGGCCCCCGCGGCGGCCATGGGCGCGCGCACGAGCGTAGTGATCCTACTCGCCGACTTGTCGCCCCGCCCGCGCCCGTCTGCAGCAGCGGTGTGCTAGTACTACTTGGTTGATGGTGGGTGGTGCTGGGCTGCGGGCTGGCTCGCGGTCGCAGGGGGCCGCGCCGCTGCTGGGCCGTGGAGTGTATATATACAGGAAATCGACACGACACGGTCCCTTTTAGGCCGTGATGGCGGTCGCGGCCATGCGGATGGTTTCGCACGGAGCGCCGGCAGTGCACCGGCGGCCTCTGGTCCGCGTCGGCCGAAAAAGTGTGGGAAAATATGAAAGAGAGGAGAAGGAAAAGGTTCACCCAATGGCCACTGCGGAGTGGGCCCCACATGGCTGGCTACACGCTGCAGTTTACACATGTTATCTGACTGGATTGGCTTCTTCTTTTTTTTTCTTTGCTTCTTTTTTTTTCCGGGCACGCAGGGGTAATTTCGTCGATCACCTGCCACGCACGTCCTTTGTTCGCAATGTAAATTTTGGTAGTAAAGTAGTTAACAAGTAACATCTATCTTATTCCATTCTTGGGGAGATACAAATAAATTTCGGTACACTTGGGATTCTGCACAAAAGAATCTTAGCAATGTTTTGCCTCAGTCAAAAATCAGGTCGCCCGTCGCGTAGACGTTGTAGAAGACGGTGGCGCTGAAGTAGAGCGCGGCCGTGAGGGTGAGGAAGGCCTGGAAGGACCCCAGCCACTGGACGAAGTAGCCTGCCCCCATGGTGCTCACTATGGCAGCCACTGTCCCGATGCCGTTCGTGAGCCCTGTTCACACGGCAGAAGATTATTTTTCAGATACAAAGCCTGATGGGTGCACTGATGAAAACTGGAAACTTATATCTTGTCTTCTAGATCTCGAGTTAGGAACATACCATGCAAGGATCCAGCGTACTTGGGAGCGATGTCCTGCTCGAACAAGCAAGGAAAACACATTCAGTCAGATTGAAGTACAGGTGTGATGGAACTAGCACTCCGGAAAAGAAAAACATTGTTCGTAGAGTTTGTGGTGGTATGATCACTGATCAGGGCACGAAGGAAACACTACCTGTATATTGCAAAAGTATCCGGCTTGGCAAAAAGAACTCAAGCTCAGGGCAACGGTCATGAGAACGGCAGCAACTTTGAAAGGAAAACAATTGAGCCCTTTCCTGCAACATCGTCCATTCGTCCGTTCTATACGGATCGTACGACCGCTACATTGATGGGCTGGGCTTTAAGCTTTTCGTGGTTTGCTGGGGTCAGCCTTTTCGATAGAACAGCCCATGTTGCCTGGTCCAGAGACAGAGAGAATCGAGAAGCCCATCGGGTGAAGCCTTCTAGAAATCGCCATGGAATGGAACGATGCACAAATGGCTACATGCGGCGACGTGAATCGTGATCTCACCTAGCTGAACTGCTGGCTCGTCATTCGGGAATCGCTGATCGAACAGACCACAGATAGTGCAGGGACACAGTATTTGAATCGTAACCATGCGAAGGCCCACCCGTAATCGTTCATGGCATGGGAACAAAAGGGTAGCATGCTGCCACTTGCCACTGCCCACTGGCTTCTTGGCTGGCATTTCGTTCCTACAGGACTAGCAAGATGGTGGATGGCCAAAAGGGACCCGGCAAATTTGCAAGTTCCAGGCTTCCAGCTACCGTCTGAAGATGGAATATTCCTCACAAGCCAATACCGAAAGTGCTTGAGCTCTTACTGACAAGTTCTTACATGCCACCTCTCCTAGAGAACAGCCCCAAACTCGAAGCACAAGATTTTGTAGTCGTAGCATCTATATACATGTTTTAGTTAGTGCCTGACGACTTGGAACTCTCCATAATTTACTTACAAAGCTTGCTACCAAACACCAAGCGTGCTCTCCAAATTGAAAAAAAGAAGGGCGACGGCAAAACTCTACTGTGGCGGTGTTTACTTCCCTTTAAATCTAAAACTTCTCTCAAACTTTCTCTCTCTAAACTTCACTATTCACTATCATATTAAATCTCTCTCCTCATACATAGAGCATTAAATGTAGGTAAATAAAAAACTAAGTATGCGCGGAGCGCGGGGCGGTAGCGATCCCGGCGCGAAGGGGTCCAGGCGGGAGGCATCGAAGCGGTCGGCGAGGAGGGCGTGGATGAAGGAGTTGGAGGGGAAGGACGAGGGCGGGACCACGCCGGCCTCGGGGCGGAAGGCGCCGAGGAGGTGGTGCGGGACGCCGAGGGGGTCCGCGACGGGCACCTTGGGGTTGTTGGTGATGTCGAGGCCGGCGTAGAGCTGGATCTTATCCGTGTTCACCACTTCCCCGCCGAGCGCCCGCGCCGCGTCGATGGGCAGCTTGATCTCCCTCGTGCCCGTGGCGTCGGTGAACACCAGTATGCCGCCGCCCGCCCCCCGCCCGCCGGCCGAGGACGAGCCCCAGCTGCGGCGGGCGCTGTGGCGCCGCTCCTCCTCCTGGGCGTCCTCCTCCCGCGGCGAGATCCGCAGCGACGGCCTGGCCCCCGCGGCGGCCATGGGCGCGCGCACGAGCGTAGTGATCCTACTCGCCGACTTGTCGCCCCGCCCGCGCCCGTCTGCAGCAGCGGTGTGCTAGTACTACTTGGTTGATGGTGGGTGGTGCTGGGCTGCGGGCTGGCTCGCGGTCGCAGGGGGCCGCGCCGCTGCTGGGCCGTGGAGTGTATATATACAGGAAATCGACACGACACGGTCCCTTTTAGGCCGTGATGGCGGTCGCGGCCATGCGGATGGTTTCGCACGGAGCGCCGGCAGTGCACCGGCGGCCTCTGGTCCGCGTCGGCCGAAAAAGTGTGGGAAAATATGAAAGAGAGGAGAAGGAAAAGGTTCACCCAATGGCCACTGCGGAGTGGGCCCCACATGGCTGGCTACACGCTGCAGTTTACACATGTTATCTGACTGGATTGGCTTCTTCTTTTTTTTTCTTTGCTTCTTTTTTTTTCCGGGCACGCAGGGGTAATTTCGTCGATCACCTGCCACGCACGTCCTTTGTTCGCAATGTAAATTTTGGTAGTAAAGTAGTTAACAAGTAACATCTATCTTATTCCATTCTTGGGGAGAGACAAATAAATTTTGGTACACTTGGGATTCTGCACAAAAGAATCTTAGCAATGTTTTGCCTCAGTCAAAAATCAGGTCGCCCGTCGCGTAGACGTTGTAGAAGACGGTGGCGCTGAAGTAGAGCGCGGCCGTGAGGGTGAGGAAGGCCTGGAAGGACCCCAGCCACTGGACGAAGTAGCCTGCCCCCATGGTGCTCACTATGGCAGCCACTGTCCCAAGGCCATTCGTGAGCCCTGTTCACGCGGCAGAAGATTATGTCAGATACAAAGCCTGATGGGTGCACTGATGAAAACTGGAAACTTATATCCTGTCTGCTAGATCTCGAGTAATTTAACCAACATACCGTGCAAGGATCCAGCGTACTTGGGAGCGATGTCCTGCTCGAACAGGCAAGGAAAACACATTCAGTCAGGTCGAAGTACAGGTGTGATGGAACTAGCACTCCGGAAAAGAAAAACATTGTTCGTAGAGTTTGTGGTGGTATGATCACTGATCAGGGCACGAAGGAAACACTACCTGTATATTGCAAAAGTATCCGGCTTGGCAAAAAGAACTCAAGCTCAGGGCAACGGTCATGAGAACGGCAGCAACTGATGGAGTTTGGGCGAATCTTAAGCACAGCAATGACACGCCAGGCCCCATGAAACCAATGGACTGCAGGGAAATCAGAGCTGTGATTTAGTCATTTGTTTCAGGTTATGCAAGTGATCAGTCTATTCCTTGATTTACCTGCATAATTTTCCGAACTCGTCCTATAGAGAAACCAGATTTTATCAGGAAGTCTGCAGATGATCCCGCAACATAACCAGACATAGCCATGACCGCCCAAGGTATGGCACTGAACCATGCTGCTTGTTTTAGATTAACATTATAAACCTGTGGTAGGATTGTAGTTAGAAATACCTTGGAGTTGTGAATAATATTAATCAACTAGAAGGCCTTT
Organism: Echinochloa crus-galli; assembly: GCA_900205405.1. Classification (NCBI taxonomy): domain Eukaryota; kingdom Viridiplantae; phylum Streptophyta; class Magnoliopsida; order Poales; family Poaceae; genus Echinochloa; species Echinochloa crus-galli. Next base: position 268,080 of record OAMR01000197.1, on the reverse strand, counting down.
ATAACATACCGTTTTGAAGTACACAGGCATCCATGACAGTAGGACAAAGTAGCCCTGCATGGTATTTTGAATTTGCTGGTGTTATAATTCGTACAGTGTGCTCAAAATTTAATGTTGCTAGTCGATCGTACTTACCCAGTTGTTGACCACATTGGCTATAGTAACAGCCCAGAACTCAATCCTTGAGAATAATTCCCTTAGGGATGGGCATTTACTGCCTTGGACTTTAGATCCAGTTCTTCCAGCTAGAATGAATTGCAGCTCAGATTTGCTTATGGTACTGCTGTCAATAGGATCACTTTCTACATTTAACATCCATACAGAGAGCCACAAGTAACCAAGCGATGCAAAGAAGGCAAATGTTCCAGTGAGACCGATGTGTGACATGATGATTGGTGTTGCAAGGAAGCTTATAACGTTTCCAAGATGGAATCCACCCATGGAAATGCCAACAGCAGTGGCACGCTCTTGCGTTGGGAACCACCTGTTTCATGCTCAATGTCAGATTGAATTTCGAACTGAAATCTTGTTTGATGACATAGACATCAAATAGGTGGCAAACTGGCAATGGTTCCATTTTAGAGATTTTGTAGCAACTAGAATAGATATCAATAAAAAGGAACACCGCACGATCAGATGAACAATACTTCGATATACAGTTGAAAGAATTATTCTTGTTAGTGAGGTGTTAACTATATCTCAACTCCAGATCCTTCTTCTTCTTCTTATTATTATTATTTTCAAATTCAGTGGGTGAAATTGGTTACTCACTTTGGTAAGAAGGTGCTCATTGTCGGAAATGCAACACCTTCTGCTAGGCCAAAGAGTGCACGGACAGCAAGCAACATGATGGTGGATTGGGAGGCGGCCCATGGAGTGAGGATTGTAGCCAAGGACCAGAGTGCAGCAGCACCTGCCATCACCTTCTTCCCGCCATATTTGTCTGCCAATGCTCCTCCAACCATGGATGAGAAAACGTATCCCCATAAAAATGATGACTGCAGAAATGGTGATAATATTTAACCTCAGATCAATCAGCCTAATAGCAAAATAACAAAGCTGTGTTCATTCAGTTTTAGGTAGTCATGCCATAAGGGCTTATTGGTTCGAGTCAACCAGTTGAAATATTCATCTAGCATCGAGGCATACACCACAGCACATGCAGTTTTTAGTTGAGTACTTGAGTTCTAGTTAATGGTTTTCTTTTTGCATTGCAATACCCTTGTCCCTATCACCAGGTAAACCAGACAACAATAGCATGGACATTTGGACTTAGTCAATTGTCCAACTCGAATCCTGTCAATATCAGAAGATTTTTGGTACCATATCAAGTTGGAGGCCCTTTCACCACATAGTTTTGGACGGTCCAAACAAAATGACATTACCAATTTGTCTTCTGCTGTCAAATACAGGACAAGTATATTGTGGTTGCTCGTGATCGATTGAGAAAGCAAACATCAACTTCCATTGTCAATTTCACCGTGTTCTGGTGACATGGTAACTTGGAGCTGCTCGAAGACTGTACGCTGTAAGAGGCTGGCAGACCGGCCATCTCCCATCATTGCAGTTGCAGTTCCGCGTGGTTCTAAAATGTAATGCTTCCGTCGTTTTCTCATCGCGTCTGGCACTGACGTGCCGATGCAGGGTTGACTTTGTTCATTTTGTTCTTGAGCGACAGAGCAGCGAACTTGTTGCTTGATTTCTGAAGGAAAGGGGGGCCTTTGCTTTGCTTCTACTTTTCACTGATGCTCAGATGAAAAAGGGAGAAGACGAAGGTGGTAGGTGAATGGGTGAAGGTGATCCAACCGTGCTTACCTGGACGATGCCGACGAAGGAGCTGGACCAGCCGTACTTCGCGGCGAGCGGCACGACGGCGACGGACATGACGACCCGGTCGGCGTTGCAGAGCAGCATGACGGCCGCGACCAGCGCCACCACCTTGGCCCGCTCCGGGAACGCCGCGGGCCGCTGCACGGCGCTTGCCACAGCTGCGGCGGCGGCGGCATATCCGCAGCGCCCCCAAGCCGGCCGCCCCGACCCTCGTGGATCTGTACTTGACCGGGCTCACGGCGGCCTTCGCGGACACGCAGGACCTGACCGACGCCATGGTCGGTGAGATTGATCCAACGACTCCAGGCGTGGGAGAAGATGTTGCTCCTGGATACACGGCAGCAAAGCAGGAACAAAGCGATCTCTCAGAGTCAGAGAGCCGCGGCGGGGATCGGGGAGCGCGTCGCGCGGCGGGACAGGCCCATGGCAGTGAGGTGTGGGCGTGGGGGGTGCGAGTGCGAGCCGCGGGATTGATCGGCGGTTGGTGGGTTAAATTAGGACCAACCCGGTGACGGTGAGGAGGAGGAAGGACGACCGGGGGGAAGGTGGCGACGACTGCGAGGGCGGTAGGTGGCAGTCTTGCTTGGCGCTTGTCAGGGGACTGTGTGTGGAGTAGGAGCGCTACCGTTTGGTTTTGGCAAAAATGGCAGCGTCGCTACCGGCGCCGGTCTGGTGTTGGGGGTTGCTTTGCTTTGCTTGGGCGGACTCGGAAAGGGTCAAGGATTGCGCGGAGGCGCCGTGCCGGCGTCCGGCGGGCACCTACCGCGGGCGCGGCCGGTTCGCCACCTACCCGGCCGCGGCAGATTGCGAGACGACGACGACTTGACACGCCCCGGGGAGAAGAGGAATGAGCACGCGCCGCGCCGTGGCTGTTGTGTCGCGTACTACTCGCGTGTGGTCAGCGGCGTGCCAGGGGGTGGCTGGCTGGCTGGTCCGAGGGGAGGAGGTAGGCGGACCGGAGTATACGGGGGTTGGTTGGCTGCCCTCGACGTCGACGGCCGTCGTCCCCGGCCATTTGTTTGGCGGCCCCCCAACACGCCGCGACGTGGCCGCAGCAGCTATGGTCGCGCTGGAAACCTAGAGGTTCTCCCTGCTCTCGTAAAGGCTTTGGCAGCGTGGCACAAACCAACCCCCGTTTTAGGAAATGGAAACCCGTCCTCGACCCCTTTTTTCATGTTGACATTGAGCACTAACACGAAGCACACGATTCCACTTGATCGGCGCGTGTTGCGCAACCTGGCGCTTCAGCGTCCAAAGCATCAGGCATGGACGGGACCCTGGACAATTATATATCGGAAAAATTCATCAATAAGGCCCGTCGCTAACGGATGCGATTTGGACTTCAAGTCTTTAACTACCGAACACGACGGGCAACGGTCAGATTGAGCACGCAAACTTCATCACAGGATAAGCCTACAGGGAGTTGACGTGTGCGTATCAGTTTGCGTACATTTCTTCGGCTTGTTCTCTATCTGGAGCTCCCCGCACGCGCCGAGCATTATGCAACACTAGTGATTGGCGCACGCCCAGCGCGCGCATATAGCGATACAATTATACAGCCATATAGCACATTGATACATGGTGAGTTACTTTAATTTAGCTACATTCGGTTGATTGAGTCATGCAGGCATTCTCCCCATGAAGCACATGTCATTCCATCATCATAACCATTTGATAAAGTTTCAGATTTTACGAACAACAGGAACCAAGTTATAGATACAACAAAAAATCAGCCTTAGCTTTTAAGCTGAATTCATTCATATTCTATTCTATAGAACTCAAGAGCTAAGGAATCGAAAATAGAATTTAATTGCTTGGTGAAGATCCACACATTCTGTAGAATTTACATGCATGGCAATACTGTTAAAGGGGCATCTAGAGTCCGGCACCATGGCAAGATGGATGAGCAAGATGGAATGGCACAACACTGTCCACTGCAATTAGTCTTGTAGAAGCAGCCAAGACCTGACAATCAGCAAACAGGACTACAGAATCAATCCAAACTGGTCCAGATGGTGAACAACGCAAAATGTGGAATCTTTTTAAATTTACCGTATATAGCATGCATATCTTCTTCTCTGCTGCACGAGAACACAGGATCGTTGAGGAAGAACAAGCACCGCATACAACCTGCCTCGTCGCTGCCATCCTTACTCCTTCCTTTCTTGACGTTCTCCTCCTGTTCATCGCCGGCAAACTCGTTCCCCACTGATCATTGTCCACAGGTTTTTTTTAGCTACAGGGGCCTGCAGTTGACCCTGTTTTTGCTGGCCTTGAGGCAGCTAGCCATGGACGCCAAATTCCTGCAGAATCCATAAGGCTATGGGCTCCGTTCTTTTCTTCTGCACCTGGGATTCTCCTACAGTCCTGCTACCAGCCTGGGAGCTCTTTCAGAAGTCTGGAAGCACACGCCATTCGTCCTTCCGAATGTCTTCCCTGGCAAGAAACAATACTTGTAATTTGACCTTGCTTATGGAAAACTGCGAGAGAGAAAAAACAAAGCAAACAATCAATCAAAAGATAGGGGTTAGTATAAGCCTTGATAACATATTTAGAACTGCAAGGGTACCGATCGTCGAACTTTAAAGACATTGAGCCTTAACACCAGGAAACAATAGTAAAGCTGGTCTTTCTTTGGTCATTTCAAAATGAATTTGTCAATGCCAACTTCAACAACTTGCAGGCTGCAGCATTTTTCAGCAACATGTGCAAGTCAAATGAGATGCCTTAGTTATAAGCTATTTAAAAGAAAACTTTCATACATGTAAGAAGGAAGCAAAAAAAAATTGAATCCAGAAATCGCCTCAAGCCATGCCAAGCGAACTGAGATGTTGCAAGCAACAAACTTAAATAAAATTTGGGAAAAAATAATTTAATTCAAACCAGCTAAACTGAATAGAATGGATCCTGGAACATTTTTGAAAAAAAAGGCAAATAATGGTAAGGTAGGGGAAGGTTTTTTTCTAGCATAACCTAACAGGTGAAGCACAAGACTTCATGAAAGAAACTTGATCAGGCAAGCTAAAGTACTTAGTAACTGGAGAACTATTACAAGCCCAACTTCCAGTTGCACACTTTTGCATTTATTTTTCTCTTTTTTTTCTTTCAAAGCTTCTGCAAATCTACCAGCGAGAACTATCTCTGCTAGGTGCACAAGCCAGACTGAGGTCATGGACTCAGATATGGAGATCCCCACCTACCTACCTGCTAATCCTCACCGAAAACAAATGAAAGCTAAAATTCAAAAGTGGTTAGGTAATGGGGGTTTCTGAATTCTCTGCTAGCGATTGACACATTGAAACAGAGCACTATGGATCCCGCACAACATCTGGTATCATTGCATTTCACAAACTTGGATCAACTCAGATAAAGGACTGGCGAAATTAGGTTGCATCTGCAAATTACTTGACAACAAATTTGAGGTCACACAAACATACTGCAGTATTGGAGCTGGCATGCCTTGAGACCAAGCAGACTACCTCTAGCTAAAAAATCCAAATTAGAAAATCCCAAAAGGGATGAAGAATAATAGTTCAAATCAATAGGCTGCCATCAACACAAGGCCTGTATATGAAGACAAATTTGATTAAATAAAGTTCAGTAGTATAACAACAGATGGATGCCGGTATAGATCACATAGGATTCATCATTCAAACCTAGCAGCAAAAACCAAAAACGAATCACTGATAGTTGAAACAATTGAGAATTTTGGAGAGCAGTTGTTGTCTTTAGAGGCTTCGAAGACAAGCGTTGCAGAAGAAGTTAGAAAATGAATGTAAGTTGATTCGTCAGCAGATGTTTATGAGGTTTGGTTAGTAATGTTATTAGTAATGGTGCAAAATGATTCTTATGAAAGAAAATCAGGAAATAATTACAGTATGTGCATAAGTGCGGGGCATCGTGTTTATGTACCTAATCGGCACTTGTTTTCACTCCTTGGGCTCGCAGTCAGGCTCTGCACATTAAGAAATATTTAAGGTTAATTAAAATAGACAACAGGGCATATTCCACAAGCAATAACAGGTCAGTGCTGAATCAAGCTTTTTGCAGCGAAAACCTGATGAGCATGAACAATCATCAGGACCATGCATAGCGTAAAAGGATGTTCGTTTACTACCTTCTCATCAAAGAACCATGCATCTCACATCAATTTCTGTATGTCATGGGAATGTAGCAGAATAAATTTCACACTCAACCATGGTGAAATGATCTCTTAGCATCAGTTGGTAGTTCACACTATAGCTATAACTATTGGAGAAGATAAAACACAACCTTATTAACCCAGAGCAATCATAACAACAGGACTATAATTTCTACAACTATTTTCTAAGTATTGCATAGATAAATGATCAACATTTAATGGCACTCTATATTCAATACAATATCTGCTAAATGGAGACACACTTCTAGAGAGAATAGCACATCATTCTGGTTGATAGTGAGGAATCACACAACACTGCAACTAAAAGAAAAAAAAAACAGGCAGCATGAATTGGTTAATACCTCTGATATTGGTGGCAATGCCCTCTATTTAGCAGAACATTATGACTTCTCTCTTTCCAACAAGGCAACAGCATAAGGATGCTTGATCTTTCTCGGTGACCTGGTTATCACCAATTTTATTAGTGAACTCTTTCACAGGGATGAATTTTCTGGTGTGCCAAGTTTCCAAAAAATATATTTGAATAGCATTAGTCTCATAGAGAAATACAATGTAATGGCACATAATGGCTTGGAAAGCATTTTTATTTTGACAGGAAATAAAACAGCAACTCTTAAGCAATAGAATTACTAAAAATAAATGGATTGAAATCAACCAAAAAACAATGTATCCATTCCCATGAACTCAAGTGGGAACCTACTTGCTGAATGCTGATATTCGCTTCCATAAGAGGAAGTTTACCCAACATCAAAAGGCTCTGTCCAATCCTGCATGAGGTGCACATATGAGGTGGCCTTTTAATTATTCAGGATTTGGCTGTAGGGTAAAAGTATAGATATTTAGATGTCACATACATTTTGAATATGCAATGTTCTAAACAAGCAGAAGTACCAGATCCACAGTATTACGAAGATAGTTTTTCTTTGGGTAGGTAAATATGAAAATGACCAACTTCGTTTCAGTTTGTTGTACCAAACAAAATAATGAACCATCAAGGCAAAAGGTCAAATATATTGACAATCTAAGAGCTTTAGAAATTGTTCAAGCATGCATGCATTCAATAAATTTGAACAAATGATCGAGATATATTTTTTAACCGATAATGGTATCTAAAAACTAATTGTTAATAAAAAGTACAAAAATTACTTATCTAAAAGAAGAAATGTATTCTTGGCTGAAATTTTCTTTATCAAAGATCAATTGCAGAGGTATTCTTTTATTCATTCTAGTCATTAAAGGACAAGAAGACACACCACAAAAGCAAATAATGCTGATTATGTACTCTTGCATTATATTGTTAATTTAAAAGGTAGAATAATTACTGACATAACACTATTTCTAAAGGTATGACCAATCTAAAACTGAATTTGTGAATCATAATTGGAGCAAGCTCTGTAAGGGGAGATATAATGGAAGAACTCAGTGTTCAAGTATGATCATAGAAGAAGGTGGTTTTTTACTCTAAGCTAAACTGTCAATGGTACATAATATTTAATACTCACGAGATAAAAATCAGGCACTTGCACATTGGAAATAACATAATTATGAATATATGAATATCTTAAGCCTCAAAAGTATTTACCAGACACCAAGTCATTAAGTTGAGCATTTGGAGTTTGTTCAGATGAAAGGAACCATGGCAGAAACGGTGTACACATACATGCATTTGGATATTAGCATTAATAATTTGCAAACTCCTCCGCATTAGCACATGTTGGTTTCTGTAGAGATCCAAAAGAAATTCTCGTTAATCCATAAATGAATTGATCCATGCAAAAGTTAATTAATAGCATTAATGAAAAAACAATGAAACTACAGCAATTTATTTCGTTGTTGGGCAACAAAAGGCAATGCTTTCAAGAGTCCGGTTTTTGTTTGAATTCATAGACAGATAATTCAGCTTCAGCAACAAGGAAAAAACTTCATCTATCACTATTAGGATTCAGTTGAAACGTGAGGGCAAACAAAAAAAAATATATGCTACTTAAAACTCGACAAACCTTACCTCACTGCTCACTGCAAAAATATTAACAATACAGGATCAAGGAAGTTCAGATGAAGCAAGCACAATGCAGGGAACCGACAGTTAAAAGGAATTGTCTTGACATAAGGCTTCATAGTAAATGGTAGCACTAAACTCTAGAATAGTTGAAACAAACTCATATATTTGATCTTATATATCTTAAGAAAAAACACCTTCTGTATAGCTTAAGGCATTGTAAGATATAATATAATTAAAAAAAGATCATGATATCTGTGTAGACATACTGTGAAGAGTACTGCTACTTATTGCAAGCCTGTAGCATATGATGAATGAAGATATATCCATATAAAGGCATAGACATATACTATACCTGGCATTGAGAGTTACCTATATAATCAATCAAATACTTTAGGAAAAGCAACAAAATAGCTGTAAATAAGGAACACCACAATTGTATGACTACTACATGAAAAGCTAAGAGGCAGGCACGTAATCAATGTCGGAGATGTAGCATCTGTTTTCCTTTCTTTCCTTTTCTTTTTTTTAGAACAATCTGTTTTCCTTTCGGTGTGACTAATGAAACTAGCAAGGTGGCCCGCGTAAATTTACGCGGGTAGCTAGTTATTTACACTAATTTTTTGGTTCTTTAACTTAATTACAATTTTATTTAAAATATCCGTTGTTATATTGTCAGTACGGTTTGTTCAAGTGTGACCAAACTAACGTATCATTTTTTATCAGCATGTATGTGCCACATGATATGAAACAATATTTGATCAACTTATAATTTTTTATTTATTTAATTTAGAATTTAACTATTTATTTACTCTAACCAATGGACTTTAAGAGTTAATATAGATCCTTAGATCTTACCAAAAAATAGTGTGTATTATTTTTATTTTAATTAATATGGTAATAAGATTATATTATTAAGATTAACTTCACCAATACCTCTCAAAACAGACTCTCCAAATATTAAAAATATTAAAAATAGGTATGGACTTCCCCTGCCGACTTCGGTAAAAAACCAGACTCTCCAAATACTAAATGGAGGCTACCTTTATTTTTTAAGGGCCACAAAAATACTACAATTCTAGCAATGGCCCTCATAAATATAGAGCTTTCTATAGACCTGGAAGCCTCCCATAGGGGGGGTCAAGTAGAGGCCTGCTGGAGTTTAACTTTTTTCTGAATCCTCTAAACTCGAGATAGGGGCTTGTTGGGTGTGCTGGAGTGCACTTTTTTTTGGACCGTCTAAACCGGAGACAGACGCTTGTTGGGTTTGCTGGAGTACAACTTTTTTTATACCCTCTAAACTTTAGATAGGGGCTTGTTTGATCTGATGAAGTTGTTCTAAGATAATGGATTGTGTGATTTAACATTGAGGTAGTGATCGTGGGTAAGTGAATAAAGTAATTCATATAACTTTACATATACAAAATGTCACTTGCTGACATGAGATACTCCCTTACTCAACGGATATACGAACTACCTTGATGAACTTGCAATAGCGTAACAGGGTATGATTAGATTAAAGTAGAAACCTTCCACAAAATATAATGTTGTTTGGATCGACTCCCTCCACAAATCAGCGGTATGATTGGTAGCCTAGCTTGCTGCACAAATCAATGATCAGAATGCCATAGCATAAAGGAAAGCTTAAGGACGGAGAAAATCAAATATAAAGGGTAATTAATCACATCAGGAAAATATTATCCGAGAAAATATTATGAGAAAAATAATGCTATTTTGTTAGTTATGCAATAAGAACTTAGCCTGCAGTAACCAATGGGTGGCTATCACAGTTATGGATTAATCTGTTGCCTTTCTCCTTCTCGGGTAAAAGATGAAGTAATATATAGACATGGTTGATGCCTGATCTAGTGAATGATCGACAATAGTTTACGGTTGCATGACTATATCGGACATTAAGAGAAGTATTTCTTTGTCCAGCCTGTTGTTACTTAACTTCCATGTCAACACATGTGCATGGCAAGCACGTTCATCATCAAAGTTGTACGATGCCTGAGTTTCTTCACTCTGTTTTTCCTGAATCTCCTCCTTCTTACACTAACTCGCTAACGAAGACCATCAAACGGGTTTGCAAATAAATTGATGATCTTCTACTTGCGTTAGCAAAGACACTGAGTGCCGAGTGCGGCCACGGTGCTTAATCCCGGCAACGATTCGCTTACTTCGGACAGGGAGAATTGTTCTCTCCTGTTGTGCTCATAACCTTGTTGAACACCCTAAATCCGAGCATCTCTCATCAGATACACATGTGCAGATCGACGTGTTGTCCTCCGCTCATTGTTGAATGTTGCCTCTTATATAGCGGAACGTGGTAGGACACATAGGGCTTCAATCTGTCCCCGCTCGTCGTACTCTATTATCATCCTCTAAAATAAATATTCTTGTCTAGTCATTGAGATTCTTCCCTCTATATCACTTTCTTGTACATCCGTTATTCTATATATCTCATAGTCTGTATCAACTACCAACAGGTGAGCCCTCCCATCTCTTTTTATCCTTTTCTTTCACTGGCGCCATCACTCCCCCCACCACTCTATCTCTCTCCCTTTATCTCCCCCCTTTCTCTAGTGGTGGTGGCGGCGGCGAGAGGTGCCAGTCTCCTTGGCCGGTAGCCTTCAGCCTCGAAGGTCTCTCGCTACGCGTGCAGCGGACAAACGCCGAACTCCGAAGGCACGCGAGCGGCTCCTGCCGCAGCGACGGGGATGGACGATCGCGCGACGACTGCTAGGACTCCCGCGGCGACTGCGAGGACTCCCGCGGCGACCACGGACGGCCGCGCGGTAGCGGTGGAGGGCTCTCGCGGCGGGCGGCAGCGATGGCGGCGGATGATCACGTGGCGACTGCGAGGACTCCTGTGGCGGCCACGGACGGACGCGCGACAGCCTCGGACGGCCGAACGGCGGCGGCGGTGGAGGTCTCCCGCGGCGGCCTCGGACGGCCACATGGCGGCGGCGGAGGGCTCCCGCGGTGGCTGTGCTGAAGGCCTTTGGCTATGCACGGAGCGGATGGACCCCGAACTCCGAAGGCGCGCGAGTGGCTCCCGCGGCGGCGACAGCGGCGGACGATTGCTCGACGACTTCGAGGACTCCCGCGGCAACCATGAACCACCACGCGGCGGCGGTGGAGGGCTCCCACGGCGGCGACGATGGCGGAGGATCATGCGGCGACTGCGAGGACT